>LOEQ01003006.1:330921-353494 GCA_001685075.1 Bramus lutescens | reverse complement strand
ATATATATATATATATGTTGGACTACTATAGCAGCATTTATAATCCGCATAATTAAGTACTATTTGGAAAGTTATGGCCGTGGAGATTATAGTTATATGAAGATGAAAAAGGGAATGCTTGTTTTATTGCTTACCAAAGTTGGTATTATGCTACCAAAATGATGTTTCCTGTTGCCAACAATCTAGAAAATAACTACTGGCTTTATTGGTCACACGCTAGTCAGTAAGAACAGAGGACACCTATATGTTCTGGGATCTTAAAAAGAAATGTAAACGGCATACTACTGGAGACAGAAGTTTCCACCCAGTCCTGCAGTCCTTCAGTCCCAAAGAAATACACAGAGGGCTTTGTTAACTATAAACTGCTTTTCCTATTAGCTCAGACTTATTATTAACTACTTTTTTGGTATATTGCTTAATTTTTTTGAGACAGAGTTTCTCTGTAGCTTTGAGACCTATCCTGGAACTAGCTTTTGTAGACTAGGCTGACCTTGAACTCACAGAGATTCACCTGCTGGGATTAAAGGTGTGTGCCACCACTGCCCAGCTTATTAAGTACCTCTTACAAGTTAAATTAAACCTTGTCTATGTTTAGTCATGTGGCTTGGTATCTTTTCTCAGTAAGGCATTCTCATCTTGCTTCCTCTGTGCCTGGTTGGTGACTGACTCTATTTTTCCTCTTCAAGAATTATTTGTCTAGTCACCCCACCTATACTTGCCTGGCTACTAGCCAATCAGTGTCTTATTAATCTAATACAAGTGACAAATCTTTACAGTGTACAAGAACATTATCCCACAGCAGAGTAGTCACTCATGAGCACTATGGACAAATAATATGGGACACAATAGACTCTATTGGCAGCCATATTCATATGAGATTCCTGTCAATCATGTTTTTCTATCATACTGTTTATGCTTTAAATGCTCTTATATCCCTCCTTATTACAATGTCACTTCTCATCACACCCTTCCTCTGGTAATGAATGACCTTTGAAATGGACCATGTGTGTGTGTGTGTGTGTGTGTGTGGTCAAAAGCTACTCATGCTATCCCTTCCTGTTCGTTACAACAATTTGTGGGATAGTAGGCCACATTACACCGATTTTGCTCAGTAAATATTTGCAACCAATCAACAGAGAGAGCTCTCCCAGAGAACCATGGCCATTCTTTGCATTTGTTAGATCTTATAATGATAGCATCCACAATGATTTTTGTTTGTTTTTTAATTTTTGCCTATTCCAGGTATAGTTACTGAATACAAAGACAGGTCTCAAAAATTATCTGTATGATTAGCATAACTACTAATATTACATGAAAAATATTAGCAAAAATCAATCATGATATGGGTGAATACATGGCTATCTTTGCTATTTTGTACAGCCAGTCTTCATCAAATCCCCAGAATTCTGGGCATTGTCTCTCAGTCAACAGAACCACCTTTATATTTAATATAAACCCTTCTGCCCTGGGCCCTATTCTGACCACTATTGCTCTGCAAATATATCTAAATTTTGTATCTAATTTTTGTGTAAAAGCTCACAAATGCCTTAATAAAGAAATAAAGAAATGTGCTTTGCAAAGGAATTTTGATGTAGCCATGTCTGAAGCTTTGTCGTGATGACTGTTATTGGAAATACCCCCCCCCTAGTTTACTGTATTTAAATGTGCAATAAAAATAACTGCCTGGTCAGACTCCAGAGATTTTTGACACAGAACCAGCTAAGTTGTGCTGACCCAAGTTTCATTTTTACCTCTTCTGTATCATCTCCCTGCTGACCATAAAGCTTGTGGTGACACCTGCAGGTGATATATAAGCTAAAGGCATAGAAAATATATTCATGAAAATGTTTCAAGTCTAAGAAAAGAGGCATACTTGCATACTTCCAAGCACAAAAGAAATTTACAATCCCAAGTAGATCAACCAGGAAAAAAATACACTTTTACATAACATTATTGTGAAAACACCAAATATGCAGAACAGAGAGATAATTGAAAACTGTGATCACAGTGCACCAAATTATTTACAAAGGCAAAACAATCAAAATAAAACTTTTCAGCCAAAAGTTCTAAAACCAAGGAATTTATAATATTTGAAACCTTGACAATAAGCTTCTGATCCAAATATTACTATGTCTAGAAAATTTTTTTTAAATATATTGAGAAGATAATGGAGATACATAAGCAAAGCTTGTCATGCACACATATAAAAATGTCTCAATGAAATCTTTACTTTAGAACAACTAATATTTACTAAGAAAAAATATTTTCACTCAGTAAAATCATTGCTGTATTTTATTGATAATATATGTAATTCCAAGCACTTGACTAAATAGTCAGGCAAAAACACCCTTTTCCTTATTATTAAATTTTGTATTTATAACTTCATAGTCCTTCTGCTTTCTCCCTTTCTCTCTGTAGTAGAGAAATCTTTGACATATTTTTCAATCAACCATAAGAGATGTAGTTAAAAACAAGAATCACTACTCCCATGATTTATTTTGCAATACATTAGATTAGAATTAAAATATTGGAATATTTACTCAAACAATAAAAATATTAATCTATTATGAATAATCTAATTCAACTTTATGAATTACTAGGTACCCCATACTACTGAGACCTGTATAAATCGAAAACATTATAAAAGTTTTGAAACTGATGTAGAAGCTTCATAATTATTAAAAGTATAAAGAACAAATAGTGTTGGAACACACAGTTCCCTAAGAGGGAATATGTGCCAAACATATTAAGGTTATAACCTCTTGCAAGCAATTCCAAAAGAACTAATTAATTCAAATTTTAAAATGCAGGCAGAAAATTAATTTAAACCACTATTGTTTGAAGAGAAAAATACTAAAGAAATATGGCTATAAATCAACTATCATGCAATATGCAACAGGAATAGTGGAATAATTCTTGTCTCTTGACTCCTAGGTGGAATAAATCTTCAAACCTTGCTTCCTTTACTCCCTACTATGTAGATTATTTGTCAGACATCTGAAATTGGACTCCCATTCAGAGCCAATAGACACCTGAAACTTCCACTTGATATTGCCCCAATGATCAAGGACAATTTTGTGCCAAACCCTTTTGTTGTGGTTGCTCATCAACACATTGCATTATCAAAGAAAATAAATGACTTCGATGCAGAATCAACCTGGAGATTAGGTCTAGTACAAAACACAGAGATCATAAAGGAAACGGATGCAAGCTATCTACCATGTTTTGTGTACTTACTGGCCTCAAAGACAACCCTACTTCTACCGTTCCTCATATTGTACCTCGGGAACTCGTTAGTGCTAAAAAGTCAGCTTTCACATTGCTGCCTACCATGCTATCCATGGAGACACTTTTTTCAAAGTTATCCTTTTAGCTGCAAATTCAGATTACTTATGTTAAAATGATAATTATCCCTTCAAAGAGCCTTCTTTTCCTTTATTTGTTTATTCATTCTTTCCAGTAAGGGGTATCTAGTGAACACATACCCTATTTTCTGGACTGTCATTGGCATTAGGATGACAACAATGGATAAAACAAACAGATTTCCTTAATTAATGGATAGAGACAAGAGTTCTAAAAGGCAATTTTAATTGATTAGAGACAAAGAAGTCCTAATATAATACAAATGGGCTCACCCACATAAAATTACATGGAAACCTCTATTCCAATTGAATAGGTAATAGCCACTTAGGAGGAAGTGCGGTCCTTTTAGGCATTATTGACCCCAGCTGATACAGCTGATACACAGCTTCTGAACCTAAAGTTTAGAAAGAATCCTATAAGAGGAGGCAAAAAGATTCTAAGAGACAGAACCAGGGCATCTATGTAAGATTGTGTCTTCTATGCATGACAAGAAAGCTGCACCTATAAAATTTCAACAATATTGGCGTCTAAATAAGATGTGAACAGTAACAATACTATTTTATGGTCAATTTGAATGGGAGAAATCTCACAAGTCTCCCCAGTTGCAGGTCTACAGGCAACGGATGACGAGAAAGAGAGGTGAAATTAGTCTTCTGTAGAAATGAGTACCCTAATTGTTTTCAAATACCTAGCGGTCAGTCCTAAAAACATACACATATAAGCAATATTAAATTGATTTAGCAGTTTATATTTATAATTTTTAAAGCCTGTATACATGTAGCTATGTACACATTTAATGTATTGATACATAATAGCTAACTAAAGAGGGGGAAGAAAACAGATAATATATGAAAGAAGGAGGTTTTAGAGGTAGAGGGATGGAGGGGGAGCAAATATATTAATAGGAACTGAAGACAATCAAAGTATATTCTGAATATAGCATGTTCCTGATATACCTGTTAAATTTTGTACAATAAAAACCAAAATGATAGCTATTAAATGTTAAAGATTTAAGTCAGATTAGATTAGGTGCTATTTTGGCTTTTTTGAAAGAACTGAAAATATCACCTATTTGAACTACAATGTTACAATGCTTAAATTAAGATTATAATGGAATGAGGGAATTATTCTATATTTTATTTAAAATATTTAAAGCAAAATATTGTGTCACAATATAACCACTGATTCTATCAAACCAGAAAAAAAAGATATTTTGATACCCAGAGCAAAATAAATCTGTACTTAGTAGTCTTAGACATTTATTGACGTGTGCGTGTATGGATTATTACCTTAAAAATACATAGTTCATATAAGTAGGCATTCTGTGATGTTTAAACATGCATGTATAAATGTATGTATGTGCATGTATACAAACATGTAACACATTTCTGCAACATAAACATAAGTGGAAGAATATAAATGAGGTCAAATATTATGGTAACTTGGCTCTATTGACAGGAGGATATGAAGTGGAAATAATAGTTAAAAATCGGCATAGTGTTATACACACATATAACATCATATTATTCATATAATGAGTAATGTATTATTATACTATGACCAAATTTCAGACTTAATTACTCTAAAACAGGATCCAAAAAGAGGGTTGTTGATAAAGATCTCTGAGCAGTAGACTCTGAGAGGAGAGGGCAACCATGGACTTTAGTAAGAAGTGCTTTCAGGATTAAGAACAGGGGAAGGGATGAGCAACGAAGATAAAGTGGAAGATACAGTAGGAAAAGGAGAAGCTGAGCTGTGCTTCATTCTCAGCGTAGGACAATGAACTTCATGCAGAATTTCGAGCTTGAATGACATTTCCGAGCTATAGATGAATGGCGCTCAGCCTGAATGGCGCTCAGCCTAAAATAGGCACGATCCCGAACAAGGCAGCTGTCTTCAGTTGAGGCATTCATCCAGGCCAGCTTATAGCCGAAGCAATCACCAGTCTCAGGAAACTGAATAATCACACTTTGGAGATGGCAGTAAACTTAGGTCCACGTGAAGAGTACGCTGCGAATACCACTTTACCAAAGTCATTTCCTTTGCCCTGATTTCCACCCGACAAATGAGATCCACAACTCCACAACTCAGATGTCATATTCAGTGAGCCAAAGAAGGGTGGACAAACAATTCTTAATACTCACATATTGCACAACTTAGATCCCCAAAAGGTAGTGAATCAGCTGTTGCAACGGAGACAGAAGATTAAGCGAGAGACGTGAAAATATCCATCACCCTCTTTATCTCTTTACAGCTCCATTTCTGGAACAGTGGGGCTTTATCTGTGGTTTCTATTGTCTTGACCATAACTCATCTCAGGAGATGAAGAAAACAAGGATGGGGAGAGGAGAGAGCCTCTCACTTCTTAAATTAATGGTTAATTTCTACAAGAATGTGGTCTGTAGGTGAGGAGGTAATAAATGAGGGCTTTCAAAGTAATAGGATTTTAATTGAATGAATGTCAATAAAAAAGAAAATAGGAGATTATCAATCTATTGTATTGGAGAACTTGGCCTTTTAAAATATTGAAATAGGATTCCTGTCATATATATATATATACACAAACATATATATATATACATCATATATATAATTAATTCTACAAACTTTTTAACAATTAATTTTCAACTTGTGAAAGTTAATAATCACATGACACACATATATTGATCCTTCCAAAAATACATTCCAAATGCCTATTAATTACAAAAGAAAAAGTAAAATTAAATACATGCATAAACATACTAGGAACAGGAAGAAAGCCACTCAAATGAAGAAAAAGCATGAATGGAGCTTCGTCATAAAGCATAAGATCCCACACACACACAAAATACTGAATACATTAATGTCTTCCACACTAGGCCACAAGAAATATTTCAAATGTGTTTCTGATCAATTGTTACATAGACATCATTCACCTAGCTGCATCTTCGCTGCTGTGATAAAACACTGGCCAATAGCAACTTGGGGGGAAGAAGTAACTGGCCTTCATTGAGGGACATCAGGGCAGGAACTTAAGCAAGAACTTGAAACAGAAACCATGGGGAAAACTTAGCTTGTGCACATTCTTTTGACACTAGTGTAACGGTGTGATGGTGCTGCCCACAGTGGGCCAGGCCCTGTTATATCAATTAACAGGTAAGATATTTCCCAAAAGATGCTCACAGGCCAGTCAGATCTAAGCAATCCTTCAACTGAGATTTCTAGAGTAATTATAAGTTGTGTTTCATTGACAGTTAAAGCTAATAGAACGAACAATATATTTAGTACCTTGTGGGTTTTTTTTAATATTTATTTCCTGCCAGGTATAATCATCAAAGTAAGCGGTTCTTCAAAGTCTACCGGAAGTAAGAGATTGACTAAAAGAAAGAACAAAGTTAAAGAATTCCCAGTGGTCCCCAGGGGCAGCAGAACTTAAATAGATGGGATGTACTGCTTAGCATTGAGTCATCATAAACCAGCAGGACGAAGATGACCCAAGGACAACTTCCAGGTGACAGAATAGAGGTGTAAGAGTGGACAGGAAGATGCTCTTCCTCATATTTCTTCTCTTTCTGAACTCTCTCCAGCAGATTATCTGCAGAACAGCAGCCGTACTGGAGGCAATGATTCTGACTTGGCGAGAAGAAGGTTAAGGAAAGATCCATCGGCAAGCAGTTGCTTCTCAAGCCCTGTTTGGAACATAAGAATGAATTCCAACACATTGGCTTCTGTTAAGATCGTGATTCATGAATAACAACATCCTTTCTAAAGTGGAAAATCTCATGTCAGCAACACACTTTGGGATGTATGAATGCCATTATAGTGACATCCTCTAACATTAATAGAATGATTGATGATCAAAAATCTCCTTACAAATTGTTTGGTCAATGGCCGATAAAATCATTTTGGTATTGACAGTATGTGCTTCTCATGCTCAGACAACCTACAGACTTCCTATTTTTCACCCAAAAGGCGAGCCTAAAACTAAAAGCTGAAAAGAAATATAGCATATCTCAGGGCCAGCTTAAATAGCAAATGGCAAGAGTAGCCATCCCTGTACTGAAATCTCTCCTTATATATGCCAAAAATGTCCTCCTCAGTAATAGAATAGCTTCCATTTTACAAACTATAACCATGAGACAAAACATACAGGTGTTTACCTGCAGAATCATGCTGAAAAACTTTAAATCTTTCTAGATTCCTACTCAGGAATGTGGCTATTCCACAAACCCTCTTCACCAAACTGACCCAAATCCTAAGTCTATCTACTGACATTTAGCACATTCTCGCTGCCTCTGAAGTCCATGTTGGGGCAGATGCTCCCAGAATTCCACTGCTGAACCTGCCTAAGTTTCTTAATGTCCTCCCTTTCATCCTCTGCCACCTCTTCCAGATAGAGCTCAAACTCTAGCGTGGATGCCTAATGATTTTTTATCTATGACTCCAATAAGTTCCTCAAGTTCCTGTTATGTCAGTTTTTAATTAGACTAAGAATCAGAGAGAGACAAGGACAGAACTGAAATGTCCTGGTCGCCTGGTTGCATATGCAGTGGCTAGTAACAAAATCTTGGACAAAAGACAAAGATATATAACCTTTTATGCACATCTCCTACTCACTTATGAAATGGTGCACCAAAGTCTCGAGAAAATCTTCAAATACAATAATAAGTTACAAGTGAAAAATAAATAAGACAGGAAGTTTAGGGGCTTGGGGGATGGCAATAGCCAAGAAGTAGTGTTTCCTGTATTACTCACTCAATTCTAATAACTAAACACAGAAAGGGATATGTTTCATTATTCGTGTTATACAGTCTCTGAGTTAGAACTGAACTTGTTCACAGTTCCATGAATATAAGAGAACATAACTATTTTCCCAATGACTTTCTTTATGGTCTGTAAGCCTCAGCTTATTTTCATGTTATTGTAAATATTAATGATAGAGAGAATTGTTTTGAATATTTCATAATTATCACTTGTGGGTCAGTTTCTGCTGAGATATTTATTGGGTTTGCAATACTGTTTGGCCAATAGCTTAAGCATATTTCTGGCTAATTCATATCTTAAATTAACCAATATTCATTAATCTGTGTATCACCACAAGGCTGAGGCTTATCCAATAAAGTTCTGGCGTCTGTTTGTGGTAGGGCTAAAATAAAGAAAAAGAAAAAGAAAAATAAATAAGAAACCTCGAATACAAGAATAACCCTTCTACGAATAATCAAAAAATATTTGCAGAAATCCCAAGCCATTAGGGAGAAACAGTGCAAAATGAAGAAATGGCAACTCTAGAGCAAAGAATTTAATATAGAGAACAGAACAAAATATTAATTACAATTTTTTCTCACTGCAATGTGAGTAAATAATATTACATTCAGATGTGAACCTGTTATAATCTTGATAATGAGTCATTAATTATGGAAATATAAAAGAAATCTGTAGATGGTTTTAAAACCTTCATGCCCAGAACTGAAGATAGGAACTGAGTTAAAAAAAAAATTCTCCCAGAATAAAAAAAAAAATAACGAAGAGTAGAAAGTATAAAGAGGTAACACTTATGAAGGTCACATCCAAAAGTTCCTAAAGACACTGTCAGAAACATCCAAAAGCAGAAAAATAGGTAGATGAAATACAAAACAGCAGTTTTATTTGCTTAAGGGGAAAACACATAAATGCTCAAAGTAATTATCCTTGGTTAGAACTTAAACACTCTAGCACAGGGACAGAAATTCATATCTCTCTCTCTCTCTCTCTCTCTCTTTTTCTCTCTTTCTCTCTCTCTTTCACACACACACACACACACACACACACACACAAACCACATCATATCACACAGGTCTCTAGGGAAAAATTTGCTTCAATTTAAAATTTTATATTCAGACTAAATGGTTGTCAAGGAATAAAACCAAGTAGGACGTTTCTAGATATTATATGGTATGTACTCACTTATTAGTGGATTCTAGCCATAAATAAAGGTTATATATCCTATAATTCATGATCCTAGAGAAGCTAAATAGGAAGGTGAACCCAAAGAATAACATGTAGTTATCCTCCTGAATATCGGAAGTAGGCAAAATGCCTTGTATTTTCTGTAGTTGCTTCTATTCTTCTCTGATTCATTATCAGCAAAGTTGTATTTAGATTCCACCCTGTTTCGATAGGGAATGTTTTGTGTACCCGTGAAACCCACATGTTGAAACTAATCCCTGATAGGATAGCCTTCATGTCTGTGTCTCTCTGTTCTTTCTCCAATGCTTTAAAAGGACCTGGTATTGAGAAAATACTTAATACTAATTTATTTGAGACATTGGTCCATTCAGTGAGTAGCTCTGTCCAATTGGTTAATTTTATTTCTGTCTCAGTTTCTAAAAGTTTCTATGGAGATAATGGAGATAAAATTATATATGTCCGAGTAGAATGATATCATCAAGACTCATGCAGATCTAAAGGCTCAGTTCTTAGCTTTCCTGTTTCTCATAATAAAATTGCTTTTTAAAAAATACATGTTTTCTGAATGTATTTGCATTTAGACAAGTCTAAAATTACTTAATTATTCATATATTCAATGCTGAATATTTATTTTTATCTAAATTAGCATCTTTGAGAAATAGTGATGATTGTATATTTTGATTGTATTCTATATCACCATCATGGATTTTTGAGTCACTAGGTATAGAATACTGATTATTATTCACCCATCATCTTATTGTCATCTCAGAAAGCTCCTGATAGTACCATGTGTGGTACATACAGTGAGGGAAAAATCATCACACCTGTCTCTGTTTGTTGGAGTCTGCAAGAAGTCCTTAAAATGCCGCCAGTCACATAAACAATCAGCAAGAACATTTATTAAACTGCCAACATGTTGGGTTGGCAAATGGCAATGACAACAGCAAGCGTAGGAGAATTCCAGAGAGGGGAGGTTAGTTTGGGGCTGATTGGTGAGTTTAAATACAAAGTTCATAGAACTGGTAGATGTCTCTAGTAGTTAGGGACTCTCCAGCAGGAGGGTAGGCAAGGCTCTCTTTAGATAGAAGTCTATAATGCACCTGCTGAGCTAGCAGAAGTCTGTGGGGAGCCTGCTAATTGGTTTCACCCGAACTGTGGTTTTACCCAAAAGTGCTTGCTCAGCTCCAGCCAGCTTCAATAAATCTAAAATTAAGGCCTGGTCTCTGGCAGGGGCTATTAGAAACCTATCTTGATTCTGGTCTGACTCCCTGGCCCTCTCACTACTATATTTTGCTGATAGCCCCAACTTAGCACTTATTAGGCTTGGTTTTAACACAGAATGCGTAGAGAGAAACAGAGCTAAAATAAATAAGATTTCAAGAATCTAACTCCAAATTTTGCTTTTGCTGTCTTTATGATGAAACACTTTTTTTTTTAAGCCTTGACTTCTTAGGTTTGTTATATTCACAAATAAAAAGCATATCTCCCCTTCAACTGAGACGGGGACTGGAAGGAAAGGAGTTCTAGAGACTCCATTCCTTAACTGTCAGCAACAATTGTCATCCTCTGCTAACTTGCCAGTTTCAGGGTCAGCAAATGAATAAACACCTATGAGAAAATTATGGACATTTGGATAGCTACATATAACATTAGTCTTAGCAATGCATCCCCGGAGCATATCATTGCAGTGTGACGTTCCTGTAGGATTTTCTACAACCTATTGATGTCAATAACATACCTTCTATTGGGAAAAATGCTAAAAGTTCAGAAGTAATGAAAAGTGAAGAATTTAATAAATTTGCTTAAGTTCCTGTCTCAGTTGCTTTTCTATTGCTGTGAGAGGAGACCAAGACCAAAGAAGGTTTATTAAGGTTCACATTTTCAAAGGGTAGAGTTCATTTTCATCATGGCAGGTGGCAGGTGCCATAGGAGCAGGCAGTGAGACATTGCACTAGAAAAGAACCTCGGATTTCACATTTTGAGACACAAACACAAGTCGAAGAGAAATAACTAGAAATGATCTGGCCTTTTAAAACCCCAAAGCCCTCATGCATGATATTCCCCCTCAGACAAGGCCATACCTTCGATTCCCTCTCAAACAGTTCCACCAACTAGGGATCAATTCAAATGTATGAACCTGTCATTCAAATCACCACAATCTCTTGGATTTTGTATATATGAATTGTACATGGATAAAAATTTCATAAACAGTGAAATACAGAGGATCAAAAAATATTGCACTGCACAGTATCTGTGTCTAATGGTACTCTAATGGAAGAAGACCATTAAAATCATGTGTTTTCTATTGTAATTTCTTTAATAATTTTTATATAAGATTGAAGATATAAAAAGCACAAATGTAAAAAACTTATTTTCTCCAGTTTTCTATATATTTCTACATATTTGAAAGTTGTAATAGTAAGTGTTACTGAGTGGTGGAGGGAGGTTTAGAAGGAAACCTCTAAAGAAGGTTTTTGAGTAAGAAATCAAATTTATATTGAAAGAACATGACTCATGTCATGCCAACAACATTACACTGGTAATAAAATAACAAGGACTTGAAAAACAAATTCTTCTCAGAAACTGACCAATTATTTTTACCTCTAAGTATTTTGAGCAATTTTATGCTTTCAAGGTATCAAGAATTTAGATAATTACTCTGAAATATTCTGTATTTGCACTAAGAGACAGAAAGCAAATGCACTCATCTGACTAAACATTTTCAGTAAGGAAAAGATTATGAAGAAATGTAATTTGTCTCTGAAAGTCTCAGCTCACACACCAGTTAAACCTTTGGGGGAAAATATTTTAATATATATTACCACAAAGAGATAAGAGAAATTAAGTAGTCGTTATCAAATGTTTCCTTAAGTTAAGGCCATGTTCATTTTCTGGTCAGATATTCACGGTCTTGATCCTGGCATGTTAATTCTAAGTAGGACTTTTCACAGTAAATCAGAGTCCTGTGAGCAGTGGCAAGGTCATAATTGTAAACAAAGGAAAGCAGAACCATTTCAGAAGTGAAAATAATCCAGACTTGAGGAAGGTGGTAAATCTGCAATTGTGTTTTACAGATCCTTTAGAATACCTTCCTATAACCAACAAGAAAAGTGAGATAGTGAGGTCAGAGAGGTCATTATTAATAAGGATTAGAATCCATATTCTCATGAGAAGTATTAGCTTGGGTATGTCCTTTAGTTGTCTTACTTTGAGGTTTCATTACTGTGAAGAAACATATTGACAATGACCACTGTTATAATAAAAACATTCAATTTCGGAGTCTCACTCAGAGTTTCAAAGGTTCAGTCAATTTTCATCATGGCGGGGAGTATGTTGGCATGCAGGCTGAAGTGGTGAAGCTGAGTCCTATATATTTCAGGAAAACACAAATAGCTGCCTGTCACACTGAGTGAAGCCTGAGGAAAGACCTTAAAGCCAGTTCCCAGGATGACACACTTCCAACAGAAGGTGTGGCCCAGATTAAAAGTATGCCCTCCAGCCTCAAGGTCTGGATTAAAGGTTTGTGTCATCCAGTCCCTCCAAAACCACACTTCCTTCAACAAGGCCACACCTCCTAACAGTGCCACTCTCTATGATTTAAAGGGGAGGGGACACATTCAATCTACCAGAGCTATCATGTCTCTTCTCCCCCCACACCCCATTTTCCCACTTCCTGCTCACTCAATAAGGTGAGCTTCTTCTCCACATCCAATATTTTAATACATCTTTTAAGGAAAATATATGGTGTTTGTATCAAACCTGGGAGAGTTGTTGCTACCATTTCATTTGTCATACGGTGTATTCATATACTTGAAATTAAAATACACAAATATACATATATTGTAACTTATGGTTGAACACTACCTCTAATTATAAACTCTGCTTTGGTAAAACATTAATGTGTTTCATTAATCCAGACTACATTGTTACCTTTCAAACAAGCTTTACCCTTTATAGTCCTTGACTAGTGTACTAAAAATACATGATTCTACGCGCAACAAAATTCAATGACAAGTGCTCAAATGCCCCTGCCAGAGTGGCATTTTTATTTTACAGAGGAAGAAAAACAAAACTCAAGTAAAATATATAGTCGTGGCTAGTCAAATTTGCACAGACTTACTATGATGGATGTCAACAGCCTCCTGAGAGAGAATAGTGGTAAACATAAAAGGGTATCATAGGATTGGGAGAGAAAGCATAGCTTCAAGTAAGGGTTATTTAAACTGGGTCATGAATTACAAGAAATTGCCTGC
The DNA here is from genome assembly GCA_001685075.1 of Bramus lutescens. Taxonomy (NCBI): domain Eukaryota; kingdom Metazoa; phylum Chordata; class Mammalia; order Rodentia; family Cricetidae; genus Bramus; species Bramus lutescens. The sequence goes on along the minus strand of LOEQ01003006.1, from coordinate 339,953 downwards.
CATCAGAAATATGAGAAAGGAGTGATAACATGCAGTGTCTCTAACCAAAAGTGAGTAAAGGTCAGTGCCGGACCTAGTGGATATCCAGAGAGGAGAGAGCAAGGACACCAACCCTGCAAGGAAAGTATTTGGGAGAGTTTGAGACCCACAATATCATATTATAGATGATTGAAATTCAGAAAGCAACATTTTAGGTAAACATTTTTTAAGTGAAGAAAGTCAGTAGCGAAGGGATACAAAAATACCCTATTTCTATTTCAAATTGAGGACTTTTAATGAGGCTACATAGAAACAGAGAAATTGTATAGAAACAGTAGAATTTAGTGGCTACTATAAGCACTATAGTTTGCACATGACTCTATATGAGTGGGATAATGGAAATGATATGCAATTATCTTATATATTTATTTATTTGTGTTCGTTTGGTTCTGTGAGGTACCTGCACCACTTTGACTTTCTTTTATTAGGTGCGCATTCAACATATTTTACATAAATATATACATGATGTGTATGAATAAGCGAATGAATATTCACATTTTTATGTTTATACATATATGTGGCTTGATGCTGCTATCAGATGTCTTCCTTAATCACTATCTACCTTATTTATCAGAGCAGAGCATCTTATTGAACCCAGAGCTTCTATTTCCCCCATTTTAGTTACTGAGATTAATATAAAATTGCCTATCTCAGCCCCCTAATGTGCTGGGATTCAGATTACAGATGGGTCATCACACCCATTTTTTTTTTTTTTTTAGGTTCTAGGGACCCAAACTCTGATTCTCGCATATCCATGGTAAACACTTTATCCATTGAACCTTCTCCCTACCTCCACACAAATAAATAAAACAAGTTCAATATGTATTCTAGGTTTTAATAACCTAGAATGAACAGGACAGAAATTGAATATAGGTGGTAAATGACAATAAGAAAGGAAGACACATCCCTACATTGTAGGCAGAAAAAACTTGATCTTTGTACTCCCACTTTTTTTCTCCTATTAACATTTATTGACCATCATGCAGATAACAGTATACTTTGTTAGGTTAGGGTGAGAATGAAAACAAAGGTGCTCTTCAGAGTGTGCAATGAGGAAAGCATTTACTAAAGAGGTAAAATCAGGAACCATAGCTGCATTTTGTGAAAGAGAGAACCAAATGGATTTGGCATAAGTGATACAGGAATATTTTAAGGTAAGAGGGACATATGCAAGTGATTTTCTAAAGAAATGTCTAAGTATCATAGTCTCTTGTCTATTATCATGGGCTCTGATTCCTTAGCAAACTGTCCCTCTCCCATTTTGTAAAAATATAGAGAAATATAGTCACTCCTGCCATATTAATAACTGTATATCTCTCAACAGGGTATATGATAGAAATTTGGTGTTCAGTTCCAGTTGTTTCTAAATCAATATTTTATACGATCTTTTGCTAAGACAAAATTGTGACTTTTGCTGTTGTTTTGTTTGTATTAATTAGTTATTTGTTTACTTTAAGATACAACTTCATAGACCATTGTTTACTTAATATTAAACTTACCATAATTTATTGTTCATGGTCTATCTAGTGTTTTGTGTGTCCTTAACCTCTTAATGGATTGACTACATCCTTGTTTAGGAGAATATTTGCTACCTTTGTTCAGCCCAACCTTAATATTATAGTTTCCCTTGTCCTCAACCTACTTCCAGATAGTGATCGTTTCATACAATCCAACTTTCCAAAGAAGTATGCTTGATAGCTCTTTCTTTTATATCATTTATTTTGCTGATAACCTATTTTTTCTTTGCTAATAAACATTGGAATGAATGAAACCACATTCCTTCTTTCAAAAGAAGTCTCATTTTTCCACCATATATTGATAATAGATGATTTTCTCATACAATATATCCTGATTACAGTTTTCATTCCCTCTACTCCTCCAAGTTCCTCCCTTCACCTCCAGATCCATTCCATTTTTTTATTTCATTAGAAAAGAATAAGCTTCTAAGTGATAACAACAAATATAACAATATAAAATATAATAATATAAAACAACCATCACTTCGAAGTGGGAAAAGACAAACCAACAAAAGGAAAAGAGCAAAAGAGAAGGCACAAGAAGTTTTACTTTAATATATACATGGCAGGGCAGTGTTGCTGCATCTTTAATCCCAAACCCAGTATTTGGGAGGCAGAAACAGTTGGATCTCTACAAGTACTAGGCTAGCCTGGCTTACAAAGTGAGTTCTAGAGCAGCCAGAAATCTTACACATAGGAATCAAAAGAAAATCAAACTAACCAAATATATATTATATGAAATTAGATTTAATAGGTACATAAAAACCTGGAAATTTTGCTTGATATGTATTGAGGATTTTTGTAAGTGTGCATATTGTGTTATGTTTAGACCAAGCTAATATATATNAAACCTAAGCAGAAAGACTTGAGCAAACCCCTGACATTATCATTTATGTACTTGCTCATTCAGGTTTTACCACATCTCTGTGAGCCAGGTCCTATTTCTGTCACCTATGCATTATACATGAGGGAAGTCAGGAGCTTAAGTTTCTTGTCCAAGGTCAAAAACAAAAGCCTAGCAAAAGGAAAAATATATTTAAAGGTAGAAAATTTGTGGTCTTTTATTTTCCTTCATTAAGTTTAAGACTTTAATTTTGCTCTAATTAACTTTTGAATACAATGTTGATTTCACTGAATTTCATTCTCTTTTCATCCAAAAAAACAAAAATTCCTAAATGATTTGCCACATTTAGTTCTCACACACTATCATATATAATAATTTTAAATTTCAGCATTATATATATTTTTGTAATCAGCTTTATCACATATCTGTTTTGATATTTTCTTTGACTTATTATTTGTTTACAAAAATGTTTTAAACTGCTAATTTCATGGCTATTTGTCACCTATTATGTTTGTGAGTAAATTTCAAACTTAATAAAATTTATTTTCAATCAGTGCCTTCTATATATCTTGCAAATTAGTTTTGGTTATTTTTATAGCACATGGCAAATCAATCTTTTAAATATTCCAAAATCATGAGAAAAAATTCACTTTTACTCAGAGATTATGGATTATTGCTACATTTATATTATATTTTACTGTTGATAAATACATTAATTTTCTACTTTCATCCATCTACCTGAAAAATTCATGATGTCTTTGTTTTTAAGAGTTGGGTAATACTCCACTGGGTAAAGAACTGCATTTTCTCTATCCCTTCACTAATTCAGGGCTATCTTGGTTGTTTCCAGGTGTTGGCTATTAAAAATAAAGCTGTTATGAACATATTTGAGTAAGTGTCCTTGTGGTATTATTGAATCCTTTGTGTATATGCTCAATAGCATGGTATTGAGGTAGATATGTTTGCAATTTTCTGATAAAATTTCATATTTATTTTCAAAATGGTTGTACATATTTGTACTCTTAGCAGCAATGGAGGTATATTACTCTCGTTCCATATCCTCACCACTATATACTGTCACTTGTGGGTTTTTTTCCTTTTTTATTGATTTTTATTGAGCTCTACATTTTTCTCTGCTCCAGTCCCTGCCTCTCCCCTCCCCCCTTCAATGGTCCCCCAAGGTTCCCATGCTCCAGATCTGACAGGTGTCAGTATATGGAATCTCAGTTATTTTGATTTTCATTTTCCTTATGGCTAAAGATACTGATAATTTCTCTAAGTGCTTCTTATTTGAGATTTTTGTTGTTGTTGTTGAGAATTCTGTTTATATCTATACCCCATTTTTAAGTTTCATTATTTGATTTTTGACATCAAGTTACTTCAGATTTTTTATGTTATTTAAATCAGCCCTCTGTCAGATATGGAGTTGGTAAAGATCTTGTTCCATTATGTAGGCTGTCCTGTTGTCCTATTGACAATGTCCTTTGTGTTAAAGAAGTTTTGCAGTGTCATGAGGTAGCATTTATTACTTCTTAAACTTAATGCTGTGTCAATGGTGTTTTAGTCAGTAAAATGTTTCCTATTCCAATGTGTTCAAGGCTATTTCCCAGGTTCAGTATGTCTGGATTTATGTTGAGGTCTCTTCAATTGAACTTGAGTTATGTGTAGAGTGATAGATATGGATCTCCATTCATTCTTCTACATCCTAACTTCCAGCAATACCAACACTGTTTGTTGAAGATGCTTTCCTTGTTTATTGTAAAAGTTTGGATTCTTTGTTAAAAATCAGGTGTCCATGGGTGTGTGTATTTAAGTCTGAGTATTTTATTAGATTCCATTGGTCCACCTGTCTGCTTGTAGGCTAGTGCCATGTGGTTTTTATTGCTACAGCTATGTAATCGATCTTCAGAGCAGGGACGGTTATACAGTTTTTACTTTACATGATTGTTTTAGCTATTGTATGTTTTTGCTTTTCCATATTCAATTAAGTATTTTTCTTCCAAGTTCTGTAAAATATTATGTTGGGATTTTAATGGGGATTGTGTTGAGTCTGCACATTGCTTTCGAGAAGACAGAAATTTTTACTATATTAGTTCTTTTAATCCATGAGCATATAAAATCTTCCAAACTTCAGGTATCTTCTTCAATTTTTTTCAAAGACTTAAGTTTCTTGTCATATAGGTTTTTCACTTGCTTGGCTAGAGTTAGACCAAGATATTTTCTGTTATTTGTGGCTATTGAAGTGTGTTCTTTACCTGATTTCTTTCTCCATCCTTTTAAGGTTTGTATTTAAATGTGTTACTGGCTTATTTTTGTTTGTTTGTTTTAGTTAATCTTTATCCATCTACTTCACTAAAAGTGTTTATCAACTGTAGAAATTCTGTGGTAGAATATTTGGTGTCTCTTATGTATACTGTCATATCATCTTTTAATAATAATGCTTCGACTTCTTCCTTTCCAATTTGAATTCCTTTCATCTCCTTTACTTTTCTTATTTCTCTAGCTAGAACTTCGATTACTATAGTGAGTAGATATGGAGAGAATGTAAAGCCTTGTTCCAGATTTTAGTAGAATTGCTTTGAGTTTTCATTTAATTTGATGTTAACAATTAGCTTGCTGAATTTTGCTTTTATCATGTTTAGATATACTTTTTGTATTTCTGATCACTCAAAGATTTTGTTATGAAAGGGTGTAGGTTTTTGTCAAAGGCTTTTCCAGCATCTCATGAGATGATCATGCGTTTTTCTTTCACTTTGTTTATATGGTGGATTATATTCAGAGAACTTCATATGCTAACATATCCGTGCATCTTTGGATGAAGCCTATTTCCCTATGATGAATAATATTTGATGTGTTCTTAGATTCATTTTGTGAATATTTTATTAAGTATTTTTTCAACTATGATCATGAAAAAAGTTACCAAAAGAAACCAAGATATTCAATACAATTCCTATCTAAATCTACCACAATTTTTACAGACCTTGCAAGAAAAGCAATTAATTTTATATGGAAAGACAAAAAAATAACAGGTAGCAAAACAATCCTTTCCCAAAAAGAACTTGAGGAGCTATCACCATCCCTAATTTCAAGGTACAATAAAGAACAATGGTAATAAAAATAATGGCACTGGCACAAAAACAGACAGGATGATCAATAGAATCAACTGGAAGATCAAGATTTAAATCGACACACAATATGCACACGTAATTTTTGACAAAGAAACCAGAAATATGCAATGCAAAAAGAAAGCATCTTCAACAAATAGTGTGGTCTAACTGAATGTCAGTATATGGAAGAATGCAAATCCGTCAAAGAGCAGCATGTGTCTAGCTGCCACATTTTCAGTATTATGCTTAAGTTTATTAGTGAGTAACATATACTAATTTTGGATTGATTGTGTTTATAGTGATCAGGTCTCAGAGATGTCACTGTCAATTAAAATAAAAATATGAGCTGTAAAATATTCATTTAGGATAGAGAAAGGTGAAACAGAGAGACTATCATATATAATAGAAAATTCTGAAGCCCTATCTCATACCATTTACATTCTCTGATATACACGAAGGAAGATTATTTAGGTGGAGTAACATTATTACATTATTCATTATAAACAGATGATAGTCTAGAGTAATTTTAAAAAGAGATACTTGTCTGGTACATTTATATCTATTCAGTTAACATAACAAAGCGATATATATATATATATATATATCAGCATAACAGTGAAACTAACTGATTAAATATGCAAAGATAAACTTTGGAACTTGATTTTGCATCTTTCTTAACAGATTTTCTGGGTTTTGTTGTGGAATATTATTTTAAGATATGCTACTTTTGTTTATGCTATGGAACTTTTGTGTAAGGATACAAAAATGTGTTACATTCTTTTATGTTGAAATGGTTTAACTCTGTGAAGCTGTGATAATTTGCTTGTCTAAAACACCTCATGGTTTAATAAAGAGCTGAATAGCCAATATTGAGGAAAGGAAAAGGATAGGTGGGGTTGGCAGGCAGAGAAAATAAATAGAAGAAAAATATCTGGGAGAAGAGAGCTCAAGGAATAAGATAAGGATGAGGGGAATACACTAGGAGCCAACTACCCAGCCTCACAGTCAGCCACAGAATAAGAGTGAATGAAAGATTACAGAAGAAAGAAAAGGAAAAATTTCAGAGGCAAAGGTAGATGGGATAATTTAAGTTAAGAAAATCTGGCTAAGAACCTGGAAACATCCTAGATGCATCTCAACTAAAGAATCAAGAAAACATGGTGCATTTACACAATGGAGTAGTGTTCAGTGCTATAAAAGACAATTAAATCTTAAAATCTGAGAAAAAAGTCCTGAAGGATGTACCTCAGACCCAGAAATAGACAAGATCTCCTAAAAAAGGGGGGGGGGAGTGTGGGGAAAAGGAAGAAGGCAGGGCAAAAGATGAGAGAAGATAAGAGAAGGGAAGTGGGTAGGAGCACATGATGGAATGGCCCAAATGTGGGAAGGACAGAGAGGGATAGAAAGGGAAGAGGGAGCCATTATGAAACTAGCAAGAAACCTGGCACTAGGAAAATTCCCCAGAATCCACAAGGATGACCCCAGCTAAGACCCTAAGCAAAAGTGGAGAGGGCGCCTTAACTGCCCTTCCCCTGTAATTAGATTGTTGGCTACCTTAATTGTCATCATAGAACCTTCCTGCAGAAACTGTTTGAAGCAGGTGCAGAGATTCACAGCTAAGTACTGGGCCATGCAACTAGAGTCCAGTCTAAAGAGTTGGAGGAGTGATAATAGGAGCAACGAGGTCAATACCAAGATTGGGATACCCAGAGAAACAGCTCACTGGAGCTAGTGGGGCTCACTGACTCAGGACTGACAGTAGAGGAACCTTCATAGAACCAAACTAGACCATCTGAATGTGGTTGACAATTGTGTGGCTGTGGCAGTGTGTGAGACCATTGGCAGTGGGACCAGGATTTATCCCTAGGGCATGAACTGGCTTTTTGGAGCTCATTTTTTTTTGGGGGGGAGGATACCTTGCTCAGCCTAGATATAGGTGGGGGGCTTGATTTTGTGTCAAAGTGATGTGTCAGACTTTGTTGACTCCCAATGGGAAGCCTTACCCTCTCTGAGGATTAGATAGGGTGGGGTAGGAGAAAGGTTGGAGGAGTGGGAAGAGGAGAGGCAGTGGGACTGCAATTGGTATGTATAATGAGAAAAGATTGTTTCAAATTTTTTCTTTTAAAAATTTTTAAAAGAAAATCTGGCAAGAAATAAGTAAAGCTAAGTCCTGACATTTTTAAGAAATAATAAGCCTCCATGTGTGACTTATTTGAGAACTTGGTGGCAGGCCCCCACAAAGAGTAAAGTGTAAAAAACAACCAACAACAGGGTCAAAAGAAAAGAATATTTTAATATAAAACAGGTAGGACAGAAGGGTGAGTTATGTTTTGAATGAGATTTAAACACTAGATTCATTAACAATGACATTGATCCTGAGATTTTGTAATTCATATATAAGTGACATTTGAACACACACACATGTACATCAATAAAACATAGTTGTAGGAGAAAAACACTTGTTAGTTTTCCAGCCTCACAGCCACAAATAATCACACAGAAACTATATTAATTCTAACACTGGCCAATGATTCTAACACATTCCCAGCTGTCTCTTGCATCTTAAATTAATCCATTTCTATCCACCTGTGTATCACCACGAGGCTGTGGCCTACCAGTAAATTTCCTAAGTTTCTTGTTGGTCCTTCTTTGTGGCAACATGGCTTCTCTACAACTCTGCCTACTCCCTCTTTCTTTATCTCCTTTCAGATTAGCCACCTGGCTTTGGTCTGCTAAGTCATTGGCCAAAACAGCTTTATTCAAAAATAAAGCAACACATGTACAGAATGATGTCCCACGTCACATAATCAAGTTAGTTTGGAAATTATTTGCATAAAAAGGATTACTGCTCTGTGCATGTGTTTCTATATTTATGCCGGTATCTATAGCTACAAGAAGGTAATAACTGAAACCACTGGTCTTGCACTGCATTGTGATATGTAAACATTATAAAACTTTCATCCAAACACCATCTATTCATTCATACATTAAATAAATGATAGTAAGTAAAGTGTAAGATAGTTCTACCTGGACAGTTTCCTCAAACATGGATAAAACATTTTTCTTTAAATATATTTTTGCATTTTTCATATTTATAAAATTTATTGAAGGCAAAATGATCTGCAATGAACATTAATATATTTCTTGGTTTAAATACTTGGAAATATGAAGTGGATAATAATTAAATAAGTATTATATTCTTTGCCATTTCTGTTAATTATAGGCATAAAAATAAATAGTTTAATTTAAAAAGCCTTGAACCAACAAAAATTTATTGGAAAACTTTTCAATTGTCTGTTGAAATGTGATTGTGCAGTTAATGTGAGACAAGTCTACAGCTAGTCAGCAAAGTGCTTGCACAGTGTGTACCTGCCCCTGGGTACATAACATCAAGAAAATAAAAAAAATGTAATGAAAGCATATCATTAAATGAGGTAAAGTCACATTTTAATAAACTTCAAAAATATTTTGATCAGGGGCTGGAGAGATGGCTCAGAGGTTAAGAGCATTGCCTGCTCTTCCAAA
>LOEQ01003006.1:295069-325954 GCA_001685075.1 Bramus lutescens | reverse complement strand
AGATAGATAGATAGATAGATAGATAGATAGATAGATAGATAGATGAGAGAGAAAGATAGAGTCATTCTGTTAGATACTAGGCAAAATGTATGTTGCTTAATTTTAATTCATTCTCAAAATAGACCACTTTATTTGGTTCTGGCTTGTTACCAATAGGTTAACCTTATTTTAGGGGATTTTGTGGAAGAAACCCTGGGTTAGGTGAAGATAAAGTGTTTCCATGGATTCAAAAAACTAAAAATAGTGAATTGATGCATTTAGCTCTCATCTCCTCTAGAAAGACTTCAAACTGCAGTAGCATTTGAGTCTAGGATTTTATCTACTTTTTAAATTCCCATTAGGTGATAGCATTGTGTCTCCAACTATGGCAATGCAGCAAAATATATGAGAAAATGAAATATGGAAGTTGTTTTTATATGCCACATTACAATACCAAAAATTTAATTGCGGCGTAAAAAAATATCACCCTCATACACCCAATCTATTCACTGTTTCATAATTTGTACAAAATGGTAAAAGTAATTGTAAGAAATAAAATATTTAAACTTTATTGAAATTAACCAATAGTTATGCTTTATTTTTTTCATAAGAGTTAATATCATAATGCTTAATTTCAAATGTTATTAGAGTATTATTAAATCACAGAGAAATGTCACCTGGGCCATTGCACAGTCAAGGTTTTTGGCCAGCTCTCCCATGTACTGCAGGTGGTGAAGGTCAGAGCCATCTCTCCTGAGACCATACCACCAGGGATAGCTCTCTCACAACCATACTGCAAAGGCCAGCTCTACTGTGCTTCCCTAGAGAGGTGTTTAGCTTGCTCTCCCAAAAGCTAAAGCCCGCGAGATAAGGGGCTGGCTCACCTGCTCTCGTTCCTTTGGTGCCAGCTCTCCCACAATGCTCAGGTGAGGGCCAGTGCTGGATCTCCCTCACTCACAATCTCCAGGTCAGCTTATCCACACCCCTGCCATCAGGGCCAGCTCTACTCTGCTACCCAGGTGAGGTGCAACACTAAGCTTTCCCGGTTCTTCGTAGCTGCCCAGGTGAGGAATGGAACTAGTGCTCCTGAGTGCTTCAGCAAGGGCCAGCTCCGTGCACCTGTTGAATATCAATATGGCACCAGGTGACAGCCAAGACCAGATATGTCCCAGTTGCCTTTGGTAACGACATGGCCATGAACATTGGCCCAGACCACTGTTGCTGGAGGGTCATAGATCCAGACATGACCCAGGGAAGCAGCATGATCCAGGACATTTCCATAGCTTCAGGTGGCTGAGCAGGCTACTCATATCAAAGAGCCTGTTTTTTATGATGAACTAGAAAACATCATGAAATATATAATAAAATGATTCCTTTTGCTAGTTAAACAAATATTGAAATCACCTGGAATCACAAGTGAACTTTAACAGGCAAATCAATTGCTGATTTCAAGGCAGACTACAAAATGATAGTAACCATTTAGCCTGTGTTGGTATGAAGGTAGAAACATTGATGAGCAAATGATCACACAAATTCCATAAATACAGACACACACACTCTAAATTAAGTTGATTCCAAAAAATAATTTAAAATCATACATTTTGATAAAGGTAATTTTTCACTAAAAAACTATGCATCTATTGGCATAAGATTGAAGCTTAACTATCATTTAACATGTTGAACAAAAATAATCCTAGTATGTCCTATAGACTGAAATAAGAGACCAAAAATTCAGAAACTACAGAAAAATAAGGGAAATATTTTAAAGATATCATCATGGGCCTTTGATATTACCCCAAATTCACAGGAGGCAATACCATAAAAAGACAATTGGATTTATTTCATACAAAAAGGATTCTGTATGGTAAAGGAAAGTACCCAAAGACAATGACAAGAAAGGAGAAGGGACTGTGGAAATATGAAAACTTCCAATCTTACTTCTGCCTTTTATACCATATCTGGAAGTGGGAGCAATGTTATGCTTCTTATAAATTCTTCTTTTCCAGATTCTAAAAGCATTATTTTTGTCCTTTAGAGTATTAGGTAGTGTTATAAAATTTATAGACATTACTCTTATCAACTTATATTGAAATTTTCAGAAAATTTCTCAAAATAATATAGTTTATATAAAAGTTACTACTTAAATATGAGCCTGTGTAAAATCTTATTGTTGAGTTTCATTGCATAAAAATACATAAGCACCATTATTGTCTGGTATGTATGAAATTAATTTTTCCAGTAATTATTTGCATGATTTTAATGGTAGATAGAAAACACATTCTTTTAAATATATTGCATTTAAAATATTTTAGAACTGAGAAAGCCATCATTGATTTGTTATTTAAATTTTACTTGTGCCCAAGTTGCTATGCAATAGTAGTTTTGTTTGCTAGGCTCCAGTGAGCTGTGTGGAGAGCAAATGTTTTATTTCTAAATTTCCCTTAGAAACCCTAGCAATATTTGACATTCAAATTTCTGGATTATATTTCTGTGCATTCTGTTTCCTTGAGAGAATGAACTGAAGAGTTGAGGGAAAAGCCGTTGTCCACATCCAAAGACATATGGAACAAAAAGGGAGAAAAGAAAATTGAGAGGAAGGGTGTATAGTGATGAAGAACACAGAGAAAGAATAATTTTGGTGCAGGAGATCTTAATGATGTGCCATATTAGATAACAATTATTTTTTCACTTGTGCATCCTCATTTTTTAATATGCCTAGACATTTAATTACTTTAAATTGGGGAAAGCACTTGCTTTCCCAGATAGTAGTACACTTCCACAGAGGCAGTACCTAGGACAGTGGACAGGGATGCCTGGGACTCATGGTGCCTACATCCTGTGCTGAGGGTGGCTGGCTCGGAATGTAGGTTCTCTGCATGGAGAATGACCATAGCACATCCATTTGTCTGTGGGAGTTTTGCTGTGTACATTAGGATTGGCTTGGTGAACACAGCTACTGTTTCTTAGGTTTAGTGGGTTTTTGTTGTTGTTGTTGTTTTTTTTTTTTGCCTCTGGTGGCAGACATGCCAATTCACTGAATCTTAGGCATATCTATGGTGAATCCCCAATTTCTCCTCTGGATTCCTTCCAACAGAGGTCATGAGGTCCTGTTCTTCAAAGCAGCCTTTGTGTCATGGCTAAAAAGCCCTTGTGAATTTTGGGGGGGGGGTGCTCCTGTTCTTTGACTTTGGACGTCAAATATGAAAATATAAGGGTTTTTATTCTGTGACCAAAGTTCTTTTAAAAGTTATTAGACCTGTACACTTGGCCAGAACTCATCCTTGCAATCTGTTTGTCCGGCCTGGAACTTCTAGTTTCTGTTTTATCATTTTGATCAAAGATATGGCTATGCCACGCTTCCTGGGGTTTTGAAATCTTGAGCATATTCTCCTCTCTAGACAGGAAAGGATTCCTGTCCTTGGAACCTGACTTAGTTGTAGCAGGCACAGTTGTGAAGCTGAACCTGGAGGTCCTGGAGGACAGAATATCTGCCGTAAGCAGAACTTTAGGGGAACAGTCTTAAAAGAACTTTCTAGTGGCACAGTCCTGCAGGACAACTCCAGCAGCCAAGCAGTGAGAGATGCTCAGGCCCAAGTCTTCTGGATCTTGGGAAATAGTCTCCAGTCATTCAGTTTTGAGACTTACCCATCTCCCCAGGTTCCATAAGGAGTGCACACTCACAGGACTCTTCCTATTCTATCAGGAAGCCCCAGAAAAATAAGAGACAAGAAAGCTTCCACTGTGGAATCTCTGTCCACACAGAACTGTCCTTCGGCCCTCCAGCTAGAAGTCCTGAGAAAGGATCCACATAGTGACAACTCTGGGTCCTCTGAGGCCCCTAAAACTGTCCAGGAGAACAGTATGACTTTTGTGTCTACCCCACAGAGCCTCGTGGGCAGAGCCTGGCACAGTGATATAGTTCTTGGATTTTGGACAGACAATCCAGTGCCAAATCCAGGCATAGGCAAGGGTGTCTGTGAGCCACAGGAGAGTGAGAGTTTAGCTTTAGAAGATATGTACAAAGGGCTGTCAGTTCCGGAGATCAGTGTGGAATCCCAGTCACTAAGCAGCAGGGATACCAGGGGACTTGTACAGTCTCTTATCCTAAGTACTTTAGCCCATACTTTAGTACAAAAGCTTGGTTCTAGAAACTGCTTGGTTCCATCACTGTGACTTTTCTGCTTAGTTGTAGAATAAACGCACAGGTCTGGTGCAGGAGAATTATCTGTATTCTGTCAATCATGTATTTTAATAAAACACTGATTGGCCAGGCAGGTAGTATAGGTGGGTCAACCAGACAGGAAGTCAAACAGGAGAATGCTAGAAAGGAGGAAGCCCATTCCTCCCAGTCCAGCCCAGACCACCGAAGATGCAACATGTGACCTGCCCGGCTGAGAAAGGTACTGAGCCGTGTGGCTAACATAGATAAGAATAATGGATTAANAGGAAGCCCATTCCTCCCAGTCCAGCCCAGACCACCGAAGATGCAACATGTGACCTGCCCGGCTGAGAAAGGTACTGAGCCGTGTGGCTAACATAGATAAGAATAATGGATTAATATAAGTGATGAGGGCTAATAAGAAGCCTGAGCTAATGGGCCAATCAGTTTATAATCTTATGGAGATCTCTCTGTGATTTTCTTTGGGGTTTGCCAACTGTGGGGAACTGGGCAGGGCAGAAACCCCAACAAGCAGCAGCCCCCTCGTGTTACACAGGTCTACCAATGCAGAATTTTATTTTGTGCTACCAGGCTGAGTTCCTGAATTTTTTGGACTGTTTTAAAATTGTTTTAACATTTAGGTAATTTTTCAAACCCATAAGGAAAGGCACTTAAAATGTGTAAAGTTTTAAAACTTTGACAATGTTAACTGATATCTTGTCTATTGATTTATTTTTATCATGATCAGTAAATGTTGCCTTTATTCACTTAGCATGACTCTGCTCTCTTAAAAAGGGATACATTTATGTATTCACAGGCCCAATAATCTATAACCTCTGTGATAATTCATGATTAAATTAACTTTATCTAATTTTTTTTTATTCAGCAGCAGTTCTGAGCTAGTTAAATGTTTACCAAAGAGATGAAAGTCTTATTGCTCCCCCTATTTTTTCGAGGCTCTATTTAAATATTTCCTTTAAAAGGCTTTTAAACTGTATAGCTTTAATAGGATGTGTCTTATTACATTGGAGCACTGGACTGAACTCCCAAGGTCCAAATGAGGAGCAGAAGGAGNATGGGAGGAGGGGAGGAGGTGGAAATTTTTAATAAAAAAATAAAAAATAGAAAAATAAATAAATAAAGAGTATTTTACAGGGAACTAGGGTCATTAACAATTATAACTTTAGAATATAAAGGATACTATTTCTGTCCTACATACAAAGATTACTATGAGAAAATACGAAAATGTCAGTTTGTTCCCTGCTTCTGAGTAAGTTATTTACCTAGATGAACGGTCAGATTAAAGACAAACCCCTTCCCTCTGTCTTTCTCTGTCTGTTTATTTCCCACGTTACCTCAACAACATGTGCTGTTCTATGTTCTACAGACATCAGCCTCACCTCAAGCCTCCAAGGGAGGCACTAGGACTCATTTTCTACAGTCATGGTACTGACTTGGAGAAAACAAATGACTTCCATGTCATACACAGAAAACGTCTTACCCTAAACTGTTCACTTCTGTTCCCTCTGCCAATGAAGTCATTGGGCAGGAGTTTTGCAGGATACTAATTTGTTATTCACCAATGACTCACCTATGTTCATGAATAAGATTAATGGGAAAAAAACATGTCTTTATTTAACTCTTTAAACTATATTTAACTGTAGAGAACTTGATCAATATTGGCTTTTTCCTTTTCTATCTGGAATGACTGCACTACCACCATTTCTTTTCAAATTTTGCCTATAAAAGAAAGCAATTTCATATATGAATGTTTACACACATTGTTAAATTCTACCATATGTTTTTGGTTTCATATGCTAAAACATGATTTTATGTGTGCAAAATTAATAACAAGACACAGCAAAAACATAGATAAAGAAATAATTTGCCAAGAAATGTGTCTGATTACAAAGAAGTTTTTAATTCACAAATTATGCATAATTTTGTTATATTACTGTTATTACAGACAAGAGAGATAAAAACTGTCAGTAGGAAGTATTCAGTACTTATAGCAAAGAAACTGAAAATTTTGTACAATTGTTTGATAAATGCAAAATTACAAATAACATGAATTGCATTTAATTTTAATAAATGGTAAATACTTTATTCATCAGCAAATACTTTTATAAATAATGTTGTAATTAATTATATAAATATAAATGCACTATTCCAGTATTTATTGTTCATAATACTCATAATTAAAGAATAAATTATTAAGAAAATTTCAAAATTTCATATTATTGAAATTTCTTAGTATTAGCAAATTTCTGTAACTAATTCTGCATTTATTCAACTGTGTTTACTTTATTTCTTTAATCCAAGCTTTTCTATTTGTATGTTCTTTGCTTATTACACAAACTACAGTGTCTATTATAGCAATATGATGAGACTATATGGTACATACACAGTATTAATGTTGTATTTATTTCAAACTGAATACTTTCATCTGTTATAGTGATAACCTTGATTTTAGTGAAGATGATTAGGTGAATAAGGAAGCCATCTATCATTTTTAATTTTGAAGATAGTTTTCATATATTTTTAAATATTTTTGCATATGAAATTTTATAAGAGATCTAAAAGTCAATTAAAAGTATATAAAAAAGATAGCATTCAATGGATTTACAAAACAGAAGTATTCAGATTGGCAGCATACATAGCATCTGTATCAGGAGTGCATGCTTGGGAAAAGAAATATAAGAGGCAGGAAGAACTGAAGTTTGAAGACAAACTGGAAACGATTAAGATAAGCTTGCACATACAGTGATCAGCAAAATCCAGCATTAATAATTCAAATAAGCTTTATGCATTAGCTTTCTTCATTTTAATTAAATAATATGTTAATTAATTACAATTTTTATACAGGACATTTCACTCTTTTCAGTATACATTTGAGAAAATCCTCAAAACAAACAAACAATTACACAAACTAATTAAAGGGGCAGAGAGAAAATATCTAAATTAACAAAATCAGCAATGAAAAGGGGGACATAACAACAGATACTGTGGAAATCCAAAGAATCATTAGGTCATATTTTGAAAAATTAGACTCCACAAAATTGGAAACTCTAAAAGAAATGGACAATTTTCTGTATGGTACCACAGACTGAAATTAAATCAAGAACAAATAAGCAATTTAAATAGACCAAAAAAGCAGTCACCAAAAGTCTCCCAACTAAAGAAAGCCAAGGACCGGATGGTTTCAGTGCAGAATTCTACCAGAACTTCAAAGCATAGCTAATACCTATACTCCTCAAATTGTTTCACACAATAGAAACAGAAGAAACATTGCCAAATTTTTTTTAACGTGGCTAGAGTTACTCTCATATCCGAACCACACAAAGATGCAAATCTCTCTCGTGAATATTGATGCAAAATACTAATTAAAATCCTGGCAATTTGAATCCAAGGACACATCAAAAATAGCATCCACCATGATCAAGTTGACTTTATCCCAGAGGTGCAGGGATGGTTCAACCTATGAAAATCTATCAATGTAATCCACCATAACAATAAACTGAAAAAAAAATCTCATTAGATGCTACAAAAGAAGCCTTTGACAAAATTCAACAACCCTTCATGAGCAAAGACTTAGTGAGATCAGGGATACAAGGAATATATCTAAACACAATTATAGCAATATACAACAAACCAACAGCCAACATCAAATTAAATGGAGAGAAACGCAAAGAGATTCCTCTAAAATCAGGAACAAGATAAGGCTGTCCACTCTCTCCATATCTATTATACATAGTAATCAAAGTTCTAGCAAGGCAATAAGACAACAAAAGGAAATCAAAGAGATAAAAATTGGAAAGGAAGAATTTTTGTTATATGCAGANTGACCCCAAAATTTGTAGCAGGGCAACTCCTACAGCTGTTAAACACCTCAGTAATGTGGCAGAATACAAGATTAACTCTAAAAAATCAATAGCCCTCCTACATACAAATGATAATGGGGCTGACAAAGAAATCAGAGAAACTTCACCATTCACAAAAGCAATAGCCAGAACTAACATAAAATATCTTGGAGTAACACTAACAAAAGAAATGAAAGACAAGAACTTTAAGTCTTTGAGGAAAGAAATTGAAGAAGATAACAGAAAATGAAAAGATCTATCATGCTCTTGGTTAGGTAGGATTAAAAACAATCTATAGGATCTACAGATTCAATGCAATCCCCATCAAAATCCCAAGACAATTCTTCACAGGCTACAAAAGAACAATACTCAATTTCATATGGAAAAACAAAAATTCCAGGATAGCTAATGAATCATGTACAATAAAGGAACTTCCAGAGGCATCACCATCCTTGACATCAAGCTTTATTTTAAAGTTACAGTAATGAAAACAGATGGGTATTGGCCTTAAAACATTCAGGTAGACCAATGGAATCAAGTCAAAGACCCTGATATTTACTTACACCCCTATGAACACCTGATTTTTGTCAAAATAAACTTTTAATCTCACCACTCAGAATGAAAAGAGTTGACCTACTGGAAATTAAAACTTTCTTCCTCATCTCAGCAAGGTGTGAGCTCAACAAAGAGACTATGTATACTTCTCAGCAGTTAATGACATGCTAAAGTGAAAAAAAAGAAATTGATTTATTTTCATTTTAAGAATAATATTTTATTATTAAATAAATAATATTTAACAAATACTGTATAGATTTTTCCTGTGGCAAATCTTAAGGTTTCAAACATTGTAAGAAAGGTAATTCTGAGGATTTATTTTGGTTGTATATTGATACAGAAAAGGAAGATTGACTTCTTTACAGGTATCAACTTGTAACTTCTTAATATAACCAATGGTGAAACAACAACTGTGGAAATTTGGTGTTATCGGGAAGAGTTTCACTTAAAACCCTAGACTAATCATTAAGCATCCTTTCCCCTATTAAATGAACAGAAGTCAGAAAAAAAAAAAACGTGGGAAGAGGGGATACTGATGTCCACTGGCATCTATTCTATGTCAAGAGGCAAGATGTTGAGTTTAATTTATTTTTGGTTGTGAGCAGGTGCAGGGGCCATTTAGTAACTCAAAACAATATTTTCAAGGTATCTAGATCATTATTTCAATATGACTTTCGTGGATATATTATATAATGGCATGCAATTTAATTTCAAGAGACATCTTGACTGAGTAGCTCAGGTTTATAAGAAATGCTGCTTTGTTAACATTATGAAATATTCCAGGGCAGGTTTTTTCCGACAGACTCACATCACCTCATCACTTTGTCTTAGCCACTAACTCCAACAGGTCTTCCCTAGGAACCAACCGCTCCAGGCAGGAAAGCCGAAAGGTAAGGAAAATAATGAGGAATCTTCTAATCTTTACACATATTCCTCTTCTCCCAAAAATCTTTGTAAAAAATAAAATCACCTGCTATGGACTCTCCTCTCTCTCTTCCCCTATTCTCAGAGTACTAAGAATATTCATGTTGTGCAATTTGCTGCCCTCCTTTTATCAATGCCTTGAAATCCATCTCCATTCCTAAGTGTCATAACTAAATACCTAGAAATATATTCGATAACAACTGACAGAGGTCATTTGACTGATCCTAGAAACGTTTCTTGCTAGGTAATCCACAACCACCACATTCTCCTAAGAAATGGAAAGGACAAAGAAACCAAATATAAATACCCCCACAAAAAGATAAGACCTGATATTAACATCTAGAATTGCAATCACCCCAAACCAAGATGCCTACAGCAAGGTTAAAACACATTCAATAATAAGCAAAAAATATATGTTTACTAAAACTGAGCAACCCTAATATAGTAGGCCCTGAAAATAAAGTATAGATTTATCATAAGACAGGGACTTCTAAATAGCCTTCATGAATAAATGTATCAAAGAAATCTATGAAAACACAATGGGTTAGATAAAATGGAAAAAAGAACAATTCAAGACTTGTAAGTACAAATAGACTTGATTTATTTTCAAAGGTGGCAAGGGTGGAGTTAAGAAGTTAAATTTAGTGTCGGGCAGTGGTGGTGTATTACTTTAATCTCAGCACTTGCAAGTCAGAGGCAGGCAGATCTCTGTGAGTTCAAGGTCAGCCTTGTCTACAAGAGCTAGTTCTAGGACAGGCTCCAAAGCTACACAGAGGAAAAAAAGAGGTAGCATTTAGGAGATTACAGGAGGGGCAGTAAGGGAAACTGTAAACAAAATATGGTATATGACAAAAATCCACTTTAAATTTTTTAAAAATGACCTAAAACAAGCAAACAAACAAACAAAGCTGTAGCCTGGAGCAAAGGCTCATGAGTCTCCATTCAGCCCCGAGGATTTATAAACAGTTAACCATGACTAAAAAGGGCAGACTTTAAGGCCTATTCCTAGGCAGTTAGTGGTTATTGGAAGAGGTATATATTTTTTCATCAGTATAGTCATTGCTAAGGTATCTATGATCTTGTAAATAATTCCTCACTCATGCTACTTTTAGTGATCCAAAATAAACTGATCTGTTCCCCCAAACACCAAATGGAAAATATTTTAAAGTAGAAATGGAACTAATTGTTGCAAGAAGGAATCAGTACAATGGAGAACTGAACAAGAAAGGTTAATTGAGGACAATATATTAAAATACATTATATATCTGTATAAGAATGTTATAATAAAACACCTCCCTACGTATTGTTTGTATGAACACATAAATATATTACATGAAAAATATAAAAATTTAGTTAAACTAAGAATAGAAAATTTAAATTCATATTTCCTTAGTAGAGTGTTACAAGTGTCTAACAAAGGATTCTGGCAATGTGCTCAACCATATAAAGAATATAATTTAAAGAGTTTTCCAAAACTTTTTTTTAATTTATCATATTAGGTTTTGGGAAAATTAAGTAATATTGTCCAGTAAAACATTTTGGGTATATTCTATATATTTGGGTAACAAAACTTAAACAAAATAAAATGTTCTTGATAATGGTAAGAAACATATATGTTAATACTATCACCCCATAGGTTTTTGCTTCTGTTGTGTTGCATGAACTAGCAATCACAGTTAAAATTTATTAATGTGGACAGCCTATTAGAGTTGTATAAGTGATTTTCTGTAAGATCAAGAGTAAATAAAGACTACTATTTTGTAACCTTTGGGAAGCTTCAGACTATTTCAAAATAAGACACATTTTTTAAAGCATTACTAGAGAAAAAATATTTCATTTATACTTTCTGAAGAATAAGCAAAAATGAATGAGTACTTTTGAATATCTTACTTCATTCAGAAAATATGCAGTTTAACCTTCAAATGTTCAATAACATATATGAGACACAGATCTCACTTCCATCTCTTCTCAATGAACGGCAGCAAGAGTTTATACTGTTTCAACTGAAAACTTTCTTATTCTCTATATATTCACATTAGATATTCATCTTCTTAAGAGATCCATTTCTTTGTACCATATGCCATCTCTATTGTGGTACCACAATAATTTGTAACATCTGGAAATTTACACTGCTTACAAAACAACTGAAATTCAAAAACTGTTAATAAGTGCTGGAGCAATATTGGACAGTATTATATTAATATCTGCAATAAAATATTATTCTTCAGAAAAGGAAACAGAAGCCAGATAATCTTCATTTGTGTATGTCCCCTGGGCCACAATAACTATAGATTATGTCATTCTGTCTCTCAGATGATATTTTCGAATTATTTAGACTGTATAGTTCCATTTCTTGGATTTAATATATCTTACATTAAAGAAACCTAAAGTTCTTATAAAGAACTATAGGCTCGTTGCTCTTTTCTTGAAATAAGCAATAACCTTTATAACAGCAAGTTGTAGTCAAGTCTACCATTTCCTCTGGTTAAATAGAACATCTTTCATTATTGTCTACTATACAATTAATGCTATGCATTTGGTAAAATTTAGAAATATAAGACAGCCATGTACACTTGCCATCCCATTGCCACTGAATTTCCTACCCTGACCCCATATGCTGAGATGCACAGTAGAAGACAATACTTTGAGCACCTACAGCACCTAATCATATGTTTTACTTATGACTTTCAAACCTGTGTAATCACAAACAACTATATAAAACTTTTTATTTAATGATGAAATGTTACTATATATTGACAGCAAACTCACAATGGCATACTCAGTTCACATAGTTTTATAGTATATGCTAAAGAAATTTATTTATTGAAGACACAAGCAGAGATCCAAAATATGGCAAATATATGCTCAGCATGAAAGCATCATTTGCATACAGATTTCACAGAGAAACCTAGGTTGAAAAATTATGTATATTCTTCCAAGGACAGCATCTATCAAAACCACATCTTTGTACCAAATAGCCAATGTATGAAATGTTTCTCTGAAGTTGGTGTCTCTTTCAAATATAGTTTTTGCTTGGGAATATTCAAAACTGACAGTTTGCAGATTTATTTGGTGAACAGTTAACCCAAATTATATATTTCCTTCAGCATGCAAAAATACCCATAATATCTAAAATGCATTGTGTATTTTATCTCCCAATGCTAAGAAGCTGCCAGATCTGGAAACTTATGTTTTCCAAACTAAGAGACTGTCTCCATGATCTCATAGATTACAGGAAATTTGATCTAGACGTTCATTTTATGTGATTTATTTATCGCTCCTGGCAAATCTGAGTTTTTAAAAGGACTTTAAAATGTTTTCTAATTTCTGTTCCTCAATTCAATAAATGAAGAATCTAATGAAGCAGCTATATCACATGGAACAGAAAGCCAGTCAAGGTTAGAAAGCTGAAACAGACATAAAGAATTAAGAATTTTTATTGCTGGCCATGGCAGCTGGAGGGAAATAATCTGTGATGATCATCGAGAAGAAAGAATTGAGCAGAGTAATAGTCACTAAGTTTCAATGAATGTGTTGATTTGATCCAGCAATAGAATCACATGTAATATAGCTATTGCAATTATAATAGAGTCAATTAAGTTTGTAATAATGCCTTGTTAATGTGTAAAGTCCGTCTGTCTTCTGAATGGTCTAAATAGGTAAGTAGACCAGGTCTGAGTAATACTTATTATTCCCGAATATGCAAGGTTTCTAATGATGACCCTAATCTCTGTCATCCCTCTAGCAGTGCATTATGTAGCTGGCACATGATCATTTTTGTAGTTATGAAGCAGTTTTGATGACCCCTTTTAGTGTACTTTGACACCACATTTCTCACTTCAAAGATCAGGAAGCCCATGTGGTGATTTTACGCATAACTGAGCAAAACTATCGCATTTCAAGCATTCTTGAATGAGTATGTAGTCTTAGAGAAAATTTATGTCCCAGTGAATCTACTCTTCAGACTTATGTTCACCAGACTTAGAGCTTTTCAGATAATACAAGTCATAAACAAGCAGCCACCCAACATAAATAAATTCATGATATTCATTGTTAGGGAATGCTAAAGATATGGGGGTAAATCACTGTGCTCATTGCTTAGTATGAGAAAAGAGCTTAATGTGTACCCATTCACTATGTTTCAGTTCTTCAAGTTTGTATATTCTGTCAGGGCTTTTAACCGTAAAAATGGTTTTGTCTCTTTTTTCCCTGCTTGCTCTGCAACATAAAAAGTAAATATGTGTACACAGGTTCACAAAAATTCACACAGTAATAGCTCATAAAAGTATTGTTGTGCCAAGAGAAGTTCTTCCTACGAGTAGTGGTTTCCATAAGAGGCATATTAATAGGTGGCTTTGAAAATTAATTTAATTTGTATAAAATTATCTGTGATATGAAAATAGATCATTGGATCTTAATTTTAATGTGATTATATTCCCTGGATCCTTATCTTATCCTAATAAGGCAGAAAAGCAATCCAATTTTACTTTATTTGGAACTACAAAGTGTGATTTTTTTCAACTGTTTACTTTCATTTTTCTGTGCATATTGACTTAACTTTGTAATTAACTCTTTTAATTCTGGTCATTAATAGTTATTATGAGTTGTACAGTCAGAGTTATGTTTTATCTCTAATAATTAAAATATTGACAAGAACAAGTAAAGGAGATAATGGAAAAACAATCCTTCCTCACAATATACTATTGGAGCAAGCAAGAATAATATTTCTTAATAATTATATTGATAATTTATAATTTCTACATCAAGAAAACAATAATTTAAAAATACCAAAGAGAAAGATCTGAATTTAAAATTGTTTTAATTTTTACTTATAAATCAGTTGAAAACTGAAAAATTAAGTATGTAGTATATGTTTAGAAAAAATTTACTTCAGAACCACAAAGCTATACATAGGTACATAAAAATCTTTATAATCTTAGGCATCTATGAATGAGTCTATAAATACATGTGGATATATTTCTAGATAGATAATTATATATATTGAAATTAAATGATGTAAGCAATTGTATGTGAAGTAAATACAAAACTCAAAATTTTTACTTATATTTTATTCAGTTAACCCATGAAAAGCACTTTCATTGCCAAACAAAGGATCCAAATCTGAGATGTTCTGAGCTTTAAATGCCATCTGTGCTTTTGGTTATATCAGATGATTAAGTCACCTTGGTAACTAAGACTGGAAACATTTTCCCATTATGAAAAAGGGAGGAATGCAATTATAAGCTGATGTTAAATAGATTTTCACAATATATAATTGTGAATACAGAATATAAATATTTATAAATCAGTGAATGAGAAAAATAAGTCATATGGCATCTCTTTTTGCAGTATATTTTTGAAAATATGAGTACATTTTTACCTGAACTTGAAATCTAACTGTACTCTGACAGTGTTACAAATCATTCTATATACAAGTTGAGTCTAACTAGTATTTCAAACTGTTGCGCTTCATTTGAATTGTGAAAGAGACTCTGGACTATGAACTATTTAACTCTATTAATTAAAAATGTTTTCATAAACTTGATACACATACTTATAGCTATAGATTAGTTTTAAGTTTCTTGACATTTACGACATATATTTTTGAGCTTCATATAACTTAAGACCATTCAGATGAATATATATATATATANATATATAATTTACAAATTTATGTAGTTTAAATTTTCTTCACTTATTCACACACATATCTACATTATCCCATGAATTATCGCATGAATAATCTTATTCCCATATATCTACATATATTTCCATGTATATGAATAAGTAAATAATTTTTTACATTTTTTTACAAAATCACACTCTAGTTGAGTATTAGCATAAAGAACACAAAATATTTTTCTATTTTAAAGTTGAATCATAGTTGTTTTTAGCTCTTTAAAATTAACTCTGAAAACCTGTATTGTCTTGCTCTTTCAAAGTCACAGAATTGCTATGTCAAATAGAAGTATTTAATTAGTTTTATTCTTCTTGTTGTTAAACAGGAAAGCATTGTGACCTAACAGTTAGTTACTGACAAAAAAGCTAAAAACCCAGAACCGAATGCTAGTTTCAGGCCAGGTCCCAACTTTCAAGGTTATGTTTATACAGCAATTTAGATGTGCAAGTGTATTTAATGCATCATAAACTAAGATATAAAAAGTAGGAAGGCAACTGAGAGATCTAAGGGATTAACAGATAAACTGTATGATCTTGTTTATTAAATTAAGGTCAAATCAAAACAAGGCTCTTAACAAAGACATGATAGAAATTTTAAGACATTTCTGAGCTATTCTCGGCTATGACAACTGTTATGTATATTTTATCTCAATCATGTATCACTATTTGATTCATAATTTTTTATAATGTATTTGTTATAAATTAGTCATTAGTCATACTTACATCACCTGACTATAATGTACTCACTAGAAACTATATGTTGATTGCTTGATATTTTGTTATTCATAGAAGTCAACTATTTTTGTATTTATAAAAGTTAATTCTATAAATTAAAGAAATACCTTAATGATAAAAATAAAAAATGATTTTATTCTGATAAAGAGAAGTTGTGTGAAGGTAAAAGTGTAACTTAATTTGAGAAGAGACCAGAAAGAAAATGCACATGCATGTTCTTAAAACTTTTATTATGTTGTTCTAGGTACTCTAATTTGTTACTTACTGTATTGGTGTAGGAGGTTCATCTGTCTATGTGTTACTTCCATTGGTTAATAAAGAAACTGCCTTGGCCTTTTGATAGGCCAGCCCTTAGATGGGAGGAGTAGACAGAACAGAATGCTGGGAGAAAGAAAGCAGAGTGAGGCAGACCATGAAGCTCCGGCCCAAGATGGACGTAGGTTAGAATTTTCCCATTAAGCCACCACCTTGTGGTGCTACACACATTAATAAAAATGGATCAATCGAGATTAGAGAGTTAGCCAAGAAGAGGCTGGATATAATGGGCCAGGCAGTGCTTAAATAAATACAATTTGTGTGTTGTTATTTTCGGGGTATAAGATAGCCATGTGGGAGCTAGGCCGGATGAAAAGGAGGCCCGTGCTCCCAATCACTACACTGTATACGATTATAAATCATGTGAACATAGAAAACTCCATATTTTATGTAGGGGTTGACATTGTTTTTGTTTGGCCATCTTTGAGGGTCCCAGGCCATTCCCCCTAATGTTTGTTTCTTTCTTTTCACTAAAACTGCCACCTACTATGTGTAACATTAGTATGGAGATAAATCCACATAGTGATTTAACACTTAAAACCAAGTAATGAGAAATAAAATTAGAAGAGATAATTCAGATTTATTATAATCCATACAATAAGTATCACTAATATCAATAAACAATTCTCTTTTAAAATAGCCTCAAGATACAATTCATGCAGTTGGGCAGTGGTGCTAATGCCTTTAATTCCCTCATTTGGGAGGCAGAGGCAGGCAGATGTATGTGAGGCCAAGGCCAGCCTGCCTGGTCTACAAGAACTAGTTAAAGGAGAGGCTCCAAAGTTACAGAGAAACCCTGTCTTGCAAAACAAACAAACAAACAAATAAATAAATAAAAGATACAATTCATGGAATATATTAATTGTATGCCTTTTGAAGACTTTAGTCTAAAACGATAAAAGCTGAAACTACAGATGATGACTTTTCCATTCATTTAAACTCTCAGAAATCCTTGTATGATTTACACATTCAGTTTATATAAGTCACTGCACAGTAACCTTCTCTGCTTCTAGCTTTGAATTCTCTACTAATCAATCAATAGTGCCAAACAGGTAAAATAATAGAATTGTTTAGAATGTTTGCACACTTTACTGTGCATTGGTGACATATGGTTGCTTCTAAAATCAGCTTTCTATATATCATAGGAATAAATAAAAAGAGAAGGAAGTGGGAGAATGGGAAGGAGTGAAGGGAGGGAGGGAGGGAGGGAGATAGGGAGGGAGGACAAAAAGGAAAAAGAAATGCCATGCCATATTTTTATAATTGTTCTTTAGTAAAAGAGACTACCCATAGCTTTGTCAGAGAAATGTGACCTCATGTAATAGATAGGAAGATGAAAAGATGTCACAACATGTGAAAGGTGGCCATGAACCGTAATATCTGGGATGTGTGCATATTCATATAAAGGTTCTTTAAGAAATGCCTTGTCTCAAAAAAAAGGAAGAAAGGGAGGAAGGAAGGAAGGAAGGAAGGAAGGAAGGAAGGAAGGAAGGAAGGAAGGAAGGAAGGAAGGAAGGAAGGAACGAAGGAAGGAATGAAGGAACGAAGGAAGGAACGAAGGAAGGAAGGAAAAAGAAAAAGAAATGCCCTGACAGCTGGGTAGTGGTGACTCATGTTTTAATCCCAGCACTCAGATGACATAGTCAGGTGAACTCGAGGCCAGCCAGGTCTACAAGAGCTAGTTCCAGAACAGTCTCCAAGGCTACAGAGAAACCCTGGGTTGAAAAAAAAATGCCCTGTCAATACTTTTATTTGGGCATATAGAGATGAAGATTGAATCTCTGATCTAAAAAACCTATCTAATAATTTCATAATTTTAATCTATGAAATATTTAAAAATGGAATAATTATGAATAATTAGTATTTTGTAAATTTATCTCATAGAAGCTCATATTTTTATCTACTTTGTTATAACATTTTTTATCTTAAATCAAAAATATAAGTGAGAGTAAACAGCATGACTTTTGAACATAAAATAAATCGTCAATACTTCATCTCTGTGGTTGATTTTAAATTCAGCTGTCTTTATTTATTTGACAATATTTAAAGTTGCACCTTAGAAATATGTTATATGTTTGTATAGAATTCAATCATATGTAAATATTATTTTAAATGGCATTTAACTTTAGAATGTGTTGTAGGAGGCCACTTGTTCAATCCTGGCTGCTCAGCCCAAAAATAACAAGACACAGACTGTTTCAATTAAATCACTACTTGGCCCATTAGCTCTAGGTTCTTATTGGCTAACTCTTAAGTCTCACTAATAGAAATTTAACCCATTTCTGTTAGTCTCTGCATCACCACAAGACTGTGGCTTACAGGGTAAAGTTCTAGTGTTCGTCTTTAGCAGGGCTACATGGCTTCTTCTGTCTCCACCTTCTTCTTCCCTGAATTGAGTTCAGTTTTCCCCACCTACCTCTGTTCTGCCCTGCTATACGTCCAAAGCAATTAATTTATTAATCTATGGTAAACACAGCATATAGAGGGGAATCCCACATCAGGAATGCTTCAATAAATCAAATCACAGAATATCATGAAGTTTCTTAGATACAAATGAGAAAAACTGAAAGATGGAAACCCAAAGCATACATTAGTTCAAACTTCTCTACTTTAATATTTTTATATATAAAATATAACTGACTGTAGTAGATTTAAAAATAAAAATGACTACTTATGCCTTCCACTCTCTAATTTGATAAATTGAAATACAAATCCCCATGGTGGTGCATTTACAAAGTGGAGCCTCTGGGAGATAATGGGGATCAGTTTGGCTGTAACTGAGATTCATAAAAAGAGAATAAATAAGTTTTGCAATAATTCTATTGCAATATGACCTTCAAAAATAGCCATATGTGAATGAGCTACTGACCTATTAGCAGAAAGCAATCTAGTACTACTTTTGTTGGGATTTACAGATTTTAGATCAGACAAAAATTAATTTTGTGGTGTAGCTGAACAATGTGTAGCAATTAATTATTATTCTTTACACAGGCTAAGGCAGAAATAGATTCAATATTTCACTAAAGTCAGTTGGTGCTGGTGAGGGTAAAATGGCCAGTTAGGACAATAGCAGTCATGAGCATAAGTATTGAACCCTTTTCACTAATTGAAGTACTATGATGAAGAGACCTAACAGAAATACAGTTCCCACCTTCTACTCTTCCATATTTCTTTCCCAGAATGAGTAATAGGCAGGACAGAAGATGTAGATACATATGACAGAAATACTCTCAATGCAGAGATGTCATGAACAAAAATAACTGGACCAGAAGATTCATTGGTGAGTGCATGCAAGAGCTTAAGTTTGAAAGATACTTGTCATGTGGGCTGGAAAGTGTCTCAGGAAAGTGCTACTTCCTATGCCACCAATAATAATGGAAAAAATGCCTTTACGTAAGAATAATAAACCCACTCCATCAGATGAACCCCATACCCAATGATATTTTGATTCCAAGAATATGAAACTAGATTTCCCAGGAACCTGGTGGGGGGCACATAACACTCTTCTCTAAAGGAAAGTAGCAATTAAGTCATTCCTAATGATATTCTGGTATACTTATAGATCAGTCCTTTCCTCACCAATACACAGACAAAGGGCTAGAAAAATACAGGAAGTAAGAAACTGTGGAGCACATTCCTAAATAGGATGTCTCCATCCAATCCCTCTCTTTAGGGCTCAGGGAGGCCTGCGAAAGAGTAGGCAAAGATGACAGTAAGAGCCAGACGGAGGACATCAAGGAAACAAGGCCTTCTAAGCACAATAGATCAGAATATTTGAATTCACAGAGACTGAGGCAGCATGCACAGAGCCTGTATGGGTCTGCACCAGATGCTGTCCTAGAGCTTAAAAGAGAAGTGGTCATTTAGCTCCATCCCTAACCCAGAATCTATCCCCATGTGATAACCACTTATAAGTGAAAACTTAGTTTTCTTCATGGAAATCTCACTGCAGACACAAATTAGTCTTAAGGCTAGGCTTTGTGCCCAGCAGTAGAAGGCCATCAGAGAAGGAACTCTGTAGCAGGATTTGTTTTGGGCCACCAATCACCAAATAAAGACACATAGATATAATATTAGTTATGAAGGCTGGGCCTTAGCTTATTCTTGTCCCAGTAGTTTTTATAATTTTATTTAACCTGTTTCTGTTCATCTACATTATGTCTTGGGGCAGTTTACCTTTCTTTTATTCTGTATGTCCTATTCCATGCCTGACTAGCTGGGGACTACCAGATTCGTCCCAAGTGTCATCCCATCTTTTTTCCTCATTCTTTTCTCACATCTCTTCTCCAGAGAGTATATTCCTTCTTCTACTTACTCTCCTGTTCACTAGACCTGAGTATCCCTCTTCTGCCTAGCTAATGATTGTTCAGATTTTCTTCATACCAGTCAGGTACCTTAGAAAGGCAAGATATGCAACACATCTTTACAGACTCAAACAAATGTGGTATAAACAAAGGAAGCACATTTTTGTATAGTCAAAAAATATTCTACAAAGAAGTCAAAGGCATCCGTGGATGTTCCTTGATTCATAATGACATGTCAGGGCTTTTCCTTTTATTCTTTTGGAATTTTTATTATTTTTGCTTTTATTTTATTTGCTCCCCACCCCCTGCTATCTTCAACCCTACAGGGACTTATGTATACATTATAGCTTTCAGTTTTGTGTTTTAAGGGATACCTTAGGGTGTAGATGTGTGAGTCTTTGTATCTGATTCTAATTCTTGTGCCTTTAACTTGATCTTTCCTTTCTGTTTTTCCAATTCTGATTGGCTAGGCTTTGTTTTAAATTATTATATTATATATTACTTTTTATTATCGCTTAGAAGCCTCTCAGGTTTGTAATGAGACACAGAAAGGGAGCATACACATTTGGGAGGGGAAGTGGAGGGAAAGGAACCATGATTAGAGTATTATCTAAAAATATATTTTCAATAATAGAAAAAAATAAATAAAATAATAAAATATCTAGTTATAATTCTAAAGTCAAAGTTACTGATTTTAAAGTACTTACATGTTATAAGTTTATGAATAAAGCTATGCCATTGTATAATATATATTACAATCATCATTTATTTATTCTAAAATATATGTATAAATGTATGTGTATATAAATATCTATAAATACTAGTAAATTTTATTTTATTGTATTCCTAATCTTTCCGTGTGTGTATATGTATGCTTATACATGTATACATGCATTTTTTTCTAGAACTTAGAATAGGTATGTCAAACTGAATTATCTCTGCTAGTTTCAAATTTTAGATTCCTATTACAGGAATGAATCCAGAAATTATTTCTGAAACAGAGTACCATGTGTACTTTTGAATCCTTTTTATGACTAATAATTATTTGGCTGCAATTTTCACAGGAAAAGTACAAAATTACTATATCGTGGTAAGCCACTTTGTCATTTGGCTTACTGTCACAAAAAAAAAAAATGGCACAAGAGTAAGCGGATTGAGTGAAAATTCTTTCCACATTTATGCCCAAATGGTACTAAAGAGGCCTGTGTCTAGGTTCCCCTAGATTCATTTCTTTGAGGATTTTTATATTTTCTCTTAATGTACAGAATTTGTAAGTGGGTGCACAAAATACTCAGGCTTTGTTGATTGTTGCTGAAAAAGGGGTGAGTATAAAAGTCAAAGAATCCTAAGCTGACTCCAAAAGCTTCCAGTTACATTTCTTTTTTATAAAAGGCAAACTCACAGAACAGGAACAAGAAGTCCAACCTCAGGTGTGTAATGCGGGAACCAGAGAGAAAGTGCGAGCCCTGGGTGGGCAGGGGGTTGACTCTGGGTACCCAAAAGGTCACACTCTAACCTGATCGAGCCTCTTAAAGGTCATTGGCTGAAGGAGGTTCCCATCACCTACCCCTTTTGTCTAAGCAAGAGAGTTCCAAACCCAGTACAAAACTACATACACTAAGAAATGATATCAAGTATAAAATAGGATTACAACCAGCATAAACAATATTAAGCAAGGAATGCATGCTAAATGTTTTAATAAACATTCTATCCTAAGGAGTCTAAGTCTTGCATGGAAATGGCTTGGCTAAATCTTAAAAGGAAGGTAACTATGACCATCTAATCTTCAACCCCGCTGAAGACATGAGAAGGGAGATAATATTACTTGAGTAGACAGAAAGTGCTATCAAGCAGCTTCCAAACTGTGCAGTAGATGACAGAAAAAAATGGCTGCCTGAGTAGTCACCCAAAGTCTCATTTGTAATGCTGAAGCAAGCAACTTTGGCTAACTAACAGACCATTTGAAAGGCAAGAAAAATTTCAGAACCATCTTACCCTGTCTTGGCAAGATTTGGTAGGTTTTTTTTTTCCTAGTGTCTTGCTTATCCAGTCTTGACATCATATACTTTTTCAGTAGTTAAGGTATAGGCAGTCCCTTGTCCAAAGGACAATTGTGCCAAAAAAACCCCAAGTATTCAACATTTTATGGGGAATAAATAAACCCGTATTCTCAGGAGCAATCATTTATCATGTCAACAGAACACTAAGTTATTTAAATGCCATTTCTATAGATCTTTGAAGAGGTTTAAGATTACCTATCTACACAGGATACAATATCTATGTACATAAAGAACCTAATTAACCTGATTATAAGTATAACAAAGCATGAATGACTATTGATCCATAATACTTAAAACTTTATAACTTAAAGACTAAGACTTTATAACAATATTTATAATCTGTAAACAACTGTGCAGTAAATGAGGACAATTACCTCAAATTGTAAACAATGTACAATTATCTCTATCAGAGATATAAATATATAATTCAATATGATAAATATATCCTAAATATTGTTTCAATATAAAAATGTCTTAAACAGAAGTAAAGACATGCATGCATACAATCTGACAAAATAAATTTACATAGGTGTACAAATATTGTAATCAGAAATAACAAATATAATTTAAACTTGTATCAATATATAAGAACCTATATCAATATAAATAATAGCTCAGAGCATTCACTCTGTTGCTCATTATTATTATTATTAGTGTGAGCAAGTCCAAACTAAACTGCCTATAATCACATTCAGTTTTCCCTGTTATTTTTTGTTACAAGTAGATCTCTGAGCCTGCATAATTTCCACTCCAACCCTCTACCATATACAAGTAATAATCAACCGCTAAATGGTGTCCCCAATCCTGAGGACAAACTTTGTTGGGAGAGGGGATGTCGTCTTCTAGAATTGCTTCCAGCTGTCATGGGGGTGATGTTCTTTCTATGGGATCCTGTAAAAGTAAAATGATGGTTAAGTTTTAAGA
Source organism: Bramus lutescens (assembly GCA_001685075.1). NCBI lineage: Eukaryota > Metazoa > Chordata > Mammalia > Rodentia > Cricetidae > Bramus > Bramus lutescens. The sequence goes on along the minus strand of LOEQ01003006.1, from coordinate 302,460 downwards.
TTACTGTCTAGTAAAACTGCAAATTATTTCTAAGTAGTTTAAAAGGTTTTTCTTAAGTTTTTATTTGGAGTTCTTATCAGACCATTGTGAGGTGTGCAATTTCAGCAGTTGGTATCCCAAAACTGGTTTTATAGTAATGCTATCAACACCATGATATGATCTCAACCAGGTGTAGTCATTGTTGTGGGGCCCCATATTCTTCCTGGACACTTTAAAGATTCCTTAAGGAAAATTATCTGTAGAAGAATCTACTATTTATTGTGGAAAACTTTAACATTATTCATATAGACATATATTCAAAGAAAAATGTGATATAGACAAAATAGGCATGGAGAACATAAAATTTTTCTGAAATTCTTCTTCTTTATGTCCCATACCAGATGGCTCCTGACATGAGGCAGTAAATCTAAAATTTTCTTTAAACAACATGCTTGGATTTAGAGAAGGATAGCCGTTGTCCAACTCCAAAGCCAGCTCTCCTGATATATAAATATATATGGTGATCATTTATCCTCATAAGTCATATTCTTTTTTGCATGGTTATCCTTTCTGGATAATTATTTTTTCTCTTTCAGCATCTAAATATCCACGATCTCTTGATATTTTGAAGATGTGTATTTTCCTGTAAAGAGAAGAACAATACCCTTCCCTAACCCTATTAGAGATTTCCTTACCACGTGCATGGTTGTCACCTCTGTGGATGAGCTGTCATTTCTCTTTCTCAAGAGGTTTCTCTTTTTCAAAGCAAATCTTTATTAATTTTGATGGTATCCAAAGCATTTCTTCTCCTGTGGAAACAAGAGCAAACACCCTTCCGCAACATAGAACATCTTCTGGTTTCCATTGTGAGGTCAATACATACTTAAAATACACTGGTTGATTTAATTCAGAATTTTTTTTCTATTTTCCAATGTCTCTCTGCTGCCATTCTTCCTTTCTCATAAGCATCAAGAAAATTCAAGGTTAATAAAGCATTATGCAATCTATTTCTGGGGGTATTTTCCATCTGTTTCTGTATGTTTAGCATATCTTTAATACTTTGATTTGACTTTTCTATAACTACCTGACCTGTAGAATTGTTTAATATGTCTGTAAAATGTTTATACAATAATAGGCAAAAAATTCATTTTCTTAGATACATGCTGCACCATTGTCTNCTCAAGAGGTTTCTCTTTTTCAAAGCAAATCTTTATTAATTTTGATGGTATCCAAAGCATTTCTTCTCCTGTGGAAACAAGAGCAAACACCCTTCCGCAACATAGAACATCTTCTGGTTTCCATTGTGAGGTCAATACATACTTAAAATACACTGGTTGATTTAATTCAGAATTTTTTTTCTATTTTCCAATGTCTCTCTGCTGCCATTCTTCCTTTCTCATAAGCATCAAGAAAATTCAAGGTTAATAAAGCATTATGCAATCTATTTCTGGGGGTATTTTCCATCTGTTTCTGTATGTTTAGCATATCTTTAATACTTTGATTTGACTTTTCTATAACTACCTGACCTGTAGAATTGTTTAATATGTCTGTAAAATGTTTATACAATAATAGGCAAAAAATTCATTTTCTTAGATACATGCTGCACCATTGTCTATCTTTATTTGTGCAGGAATACCCATGATGGCCATAACTTCTAATAAATGCATGATTACTGAGTCAGCATTTTCTGAGCTCAAGGCAGTTGCCCTTTGAAAACCTGAGTAAGTGACAAAGGTGTGGTACACCTATTTTAATTTCCCAAATTCTGTGAAGTGAAACACATCCATCTGCCAGATCTCATTCCTTTGAGTACCCATTGGGTTGCTTCCTACAGGTAAGGTAATTTGTTATAGAAAGAGCTAGTAGGACATCTCTTTATAACCTCCTTTGCTTGTTGCCAGGTAATAGGAAACTCTTTAAAACTTTGCTATTGACATGATGCCTTTTATAAAATTCTGAGGCCTTCAGCACACTTCTATTCATAGATAGATTTCTATTAAAAACACCAAGGGAAATATGCCAGATCAATTTCTATGCCTTTATTACAAAACCTATTGTTTACTTGTTTATTCATTCAGTCATCCATTTATTCATTCATTCAATTGTAAAATTTGCAGTCCTGGGAATCAAACCCAGTTCCTCTATCATACTAGGTATGTTATCGAACACCTGAGTTCAATTTCTTTAATATCATTAATTTCATTAATATCTGTTATTTACTATAATCTTCTTGTAATATTAATTTTTCTTTCTTTAATTTTAAATGAAATTTGGCATATTTTAAATGCTTTGTACATGCTGCATCATCTGGGTAAGATATTTTCTTTAAAATTTTAACTTTTTAAGATTATGTGCCTTGCTCCATTGTGGCTGAATTTGGATGTTCTTTTAGTACATGATTCTCAGTTCTCTAACACAGTCACAGTGGTAAATCTATGTATGACAATTCTTTGCCTACTCACTGTATCTTCATGATATATCTTAATTGTGAATTTCAAAGAAATGAATGTTATAATGAAACAGTTCATTTTTAATTTAAGTTTTGAAAAATTTTCAGCCAGCCATGATTTATTCAGTTATCATGAGTTTGTAAACTTTCCCTTGTTACTATTGTTATTGAATTTCAGCTTTAATAAGCAGTGATGAGATAGGAAATAAGGAGTTTTTTGAATACTCTTTTGTCTCTTAAGATTTTTATTTAGTCCAAATATATGCTAAGTTTTGACGAGAGTGTTTTTGGCTGAAAAAAGGTACATTCTTCTGTGTTAAGGTAAACTGTTCTATAAATATCTGTTACAGATATTGGTTCATTTGTTTAGTGATATTATTTAGGCTCAACATTTCTCAATTTAGTTTTTGTTGAATAGCCTATCTTTTGATGAAATTTGGATGCTATAGTCACCAACTTTTACTTTATGAAAGTCAGTATATGATTTAAAGTGTAGTAATATATCTTTTATGATTTCATGTGTCCATATGTTTGGTGAAAGGTTTTAAGAATTGCAGTATCTTCTTGGTGGATTTTTCTTTGGATATATCGTAAACTTCCTTATGTCTTCCCATTAGTTCTGGTCTGAAGTATATCTTCTTTTATATGTTACTTGCTCTTTTTCCATTGCAGCTTTTAATTTTATTTTTGTTTGGACATAACGTTTTTATGATTATATGTCAGGGGGATTTTTTTATAGTCCAGTATATTTGCTGTTCTGTATGCTTTTTGTACATTCATAGGCATATCTTCCTTTTAGTTAGGGAAATTTCCTCAATGCTTCCATTGTAAATATTTGATGAGTTTTGACCTGGGTTTCCTCTCCTGTTTTCTTATTGTTCATGAACTTGGGTTTTCATGGTGACTCAGATTTCCTGGCTGTTTGTGCCAGAGTTTTCTTAGATATTACATTTACTTTAGACTAAGTATCCATTTATTCTCTCTTGTCTTCAGTGCTTGAAATATTCTATTCCATCTCTTGTTCTTATTAATGAGTTTCCTTTTTGAATTTTAATTTTTTTTATTTCTACTCTTTTCATAATTTTGGTATTTTTCTTGATTCTATTTCTAGTTTCATGTACTGAACAGTTTTCTTCCTTTAATCCTACTCTTCCTTTTAGCTTTCATAGATTTCACTAATGGGTTTATTTATTTGCTCTTTAAGGTAATAGAACATATTAAAATAGCTATTTTGAGGTTCATGACTTATTTTTCAACTGTATTGGATTTCTCAATATAAACTGTAGTAAGGTTGCTGGGTTCTAGTGGGGACATGAACTCAAAAAGTAAATGTTGATTCTAGCTGTTAAATCTTCTACAATGAGGCCACAATCCAAAGTGATTAGGTATAGAGTAAGGAACAAGATTGAGGATGAGATTAGCTTAGGAATGGGTAAATAGAATAGATAGCTATAGATGTATGTGTTGGGGTGGTATTGGGATGGATTACTATGAGGAAGAGGAGAGTAGAACTGGATTGGAGAGGCTATAACTAAGGCACATTGAGGGGTTGTGTAAAAAAGTTGAGTTAAGACATCCTATAAGAAATACATATATAAAGGTGATCTAAATGAAATAGACAAAAATTGACAAAATGGGGTAAATGTGCATCAGTTAGACATCTCTCATTGCCAAAGGACTCCAGTTCTAGAAATGGGTTACATCTAATCAAAGAGCCCCATGACAAACATTTAAAAACCCTGCAGCTTGCTGAGAGTATCTGTTGTTCTCTATAAACTGATGGTAAGACTCTGTTGCTGAAGATAACACCTCTAGAGCTAATTTAATATGGACACGACCAGCTAGTGCCTTCATATAGTCTGCAGCACTACTGACTAGTATTCAAGATACTGGAAGATAGTCTAGACGGTACCAAAGGAGAAAAGTAAACACAAACTCAGTTATAAACCCTTAGTTCTATAGAAGTTACTTGCATGCAGGATGCCCCAGTGAAAATATATCATAAAGTTTGCGGAAATAACCAACAAATAAACAATTTAAGAATATATTACATTAAAATTCTATCTTCATTAAAAGAAAACAAAATAAAGAAGAAAGATGAAAAAATTACTGAAAAATCATGTTTATTTCTTATCTTGGTTTGTATTCATTCATTGCCCCACTCACTTCCAGACAGTTTTAATCTTGTGTCCAACAGCAGCATCATTCCTTCTGATCAAGATTCTGATTCATTATTCACACTTAAGTGCAAAGCTTCAGTTCCTTAACTGGAAATACATTTACGCTCTACCTTAACTAAAACTATATGAAGAAATATGCTGAGTCATCAGCTTTATACTGTCAGATACTCCGGATATCATGTAGTCTTCAAAGTAAAGGTCTACTACAATAAAACTATATGAAGAAATATGCTGTCATCAGCTTTATACTGTCAGATACTCCTGACATCATGCAGTCTTCAAAGTAAAGGTCCTACTACAATAAAAATAAACACTCAGTGAGTAAGATTGTCTCTTTATTGTGCTTCCTACATCTTCTATAGAAGAACGCACCTGCCTCAACAGTTTTCTCAGGTGAATTTTCCATATTGAGTTTTGTGATTTCACTGCACACATAGACTGAAATTATTTAGATATTCAACTACAATTCTCTAGGCAATTTTTGAAGTAGACTTCCTCTGGACTTTTATTAGGTCGTGGTAAAGGGACTAACAGATAAATATCAACAGAGAGTTTATAGGAAACAGGTGAGTTTTACTGGCTGTGATTAAAGTCTGGACAGTAAAAGTTTCTTAATGAAGCACATCAAAAAAAATTCCCATGACCTAATACTTTCTATTGTTTTTATAATTTAAGTCTGTGAACTCATGGCAATCCATGGGAAATTAATCATCTTAGTAATTTAATGAGGAAATAAATCATAAAAGTATCATTTATTTTGAAGACTAGATAATATGACAGATGGCCAGAATTTAAAAACTGAGTTATGAACTCTAATATGGATGGCAGTAGTCAATTGCATGTTGATATTTAAACATAAACTAAATGCATTAAATTCAAACAAAATTTGAAAATAAATTCTTCAGTTACATTACTTAGGTTTTAAATATTTAGTAGAAAATTATGTCCATCATTACTGAAGTATTACCATCAAAGATTTCTTAAGAACAAGAATTATCTTTTAAACCTAACTACTTAATTTTACTAGTCAGTTTTCTACTTTTTTGTACAGAAAAGTCCATTAGTTACATATTTTCTACCAAACAGGAAAGCCAGCAGTAATGCCTTGGGGCAGTCAAAGACAAAGATAATAATTAAACTAATTAAGATTAACATTTAACAGAATCTACTTAATTTATGCCATAAATTATAACTTTTATATAACATTGGCTTAACAATGATAAATTACTGTCCCCAAAGCAATTCTGCATAAATGTCTGTCTCCAAAATGGTAGGTTATGACTTACTCCTTCTGTTTTTACCAACACAGAGGATAAATAGTGAATGATATGACAAATTAAATAGATCAATGAACACATACATCTTAAAACTGCTATAAAAAGAATGAATTTAAGTATGTGTCCTTATATCCAAACATATCTGCAATCTTCAACTCTTATCAAGAAAACTGCTGTTTGAAACTTGGAAACTGCTGTTGGAAACTATTAAAGAAAGCCTCAGCCAGTCAACATGTAGAATTGTGAAAATGAGTTCCAAAAGATATATTTACAAAACATCTTCTACACTTAAAGATCTGGAACATTAAGGGTTAGGGATTTAAAAGATTATAACAGACAGTTGATTAAGGGAGTTTGCTGAGAGATAGTGTGTCTCCTAGACAAGCTACATACATGAAGTTTCATCAACCTAACTGCCTACATATAAGCTGAAAAAAAACCATTAGACATGCTAATATTGACAGTGAAAGACCATGAGACGTCAACATAATAAAAAGAATTAAAGGTAAATATGTAATTTTGAGTATAGGAGAAATAGTCTTTTCCGAGGAATAGAATCACAATTGATTATTTAAATGAACATCCCTGAAAATTTACATATGAGAAATATTACGCAATCTGAGGAGATTGTGTATATATCATATATTGTATACACATTATAATATAAAATTTACATAATATATGGGAATATATGTTTATACATATACATGTATACATGTAACAACAGTAAAAGAAGCCATGATTTTAAATTTTTGGTAAGAGGAATATGGTAGGGTTTGTAGTTAGAAAAGTTTAGAGGGTAATGATTAGTTATATTTATATATTTATAAATTATTTATGTACATTTATAATTGCAATATAATTATATTATAATCTCAAAAATTAAATTGATAGAATTTATTCCTGCCCCATGGGAAGCCCTATACTCTCTAAGGAGTAGATGCAAGTGCAGTGGCAAGGAACGTGGAGATAACAGGAGGAGAGTAGAAAGTGAGAACTAGAATTGGTATGTAAAATAAGAAAAGAAACTTTAAAAATAAAAATATTAAAATATTGAATAAATTAGTTTTTCTGAAACAATTTTTGCAGGAATATTAAGTATGAAATTGAACTTGTTTTTAACTATCCTTCTCACAATTGCAAATATGCATTTATATTTCAACAAAATTATTTGACGTCCTAGCTATCATTATATAAGCTGTAAAATATAGTTTCCAACATTATAGGAAAGGATTTATAAAAGAGTAAAATTAGCAGAATACATCTAAAACAAAATAACCTTATACCTTGAAACACAATATACTGATTCTGAGTTGTACAAACATGAGGACACACTGCACAGCAAAGCACAAAAATCTGTGCTTATACAGCATAGCTACATGTCCAAATATGTATTTTATCTACATATATACTCATATATGTAAATATGGAGATATATATAGAGAGATAGATGATAGATGATAGATAAAGATAGATAGATAGATAGATAGATAGATAGATAGATAG
>LOEQ01003006.1:260072-274603 GCA_001685075.1 Bramus lutescens | reverse complement strand
TTAATTAAGGGAGCCATGTTAGTTTTGGCAAGAGACTTGACTCTAGAGGATTTCCCAGGTGTCCAAGGAGATTTCCCCAGCTTGTTCCTTGGGCAGCAGAGGAGAGGGTGCCAGAACTGGCTTTATCCTATAGCCACACTGATGAATATCTTGCATTTCACCATAGAACCTTCAACTAGCAATGGATGGATATAGAGACCCACATTGGCCACTGGACTGAGATCCCAAGGGGCATACGAGGAGCAGAAGGTAGGAGAACATGAGCAAGGAAGTCAGGACCGCGAGGGTTGTGCCCACCCACTGAGATGGTGGGACTCATCTAATGGAAGCTAACCAAAGCCAGCTGAAGTGGGACTGATGGAGCATATGATCAAACCAGACTCTCTGAATGTGGCTATCAATGAGGGCTGAATAAGAAGCCAAGGACAACGGCAATGGGTTTTGATTCTACTGTATGAACGGGCTTTGTGGGAGCCTAGTGTGTTTGCATGCTCACCTTCCTAGACTGGGATGGAGGAGGGAGGACCCTGAACTTCCCACAGGTTAGGGAACCCTGACTGCTCTTAGGACTGAAGAGGTAGGGGGAGGGGGAGAATGGAAGGGAAATGGAAGGAGGTGAGGAGCTGGAAAATTGTAATATAAAATTTTTTAAATCTAATATTTAATTAAGAAATACAGGTTAATAGATAGTCATCTTTAACAGTAAAATTTGTAGTCATGTTAGGTTTTCTAGAAGTACAGAGATATATTTCAGATAAAATACTTATTATGCAGACTTTTAAAAGACTAGCAGAATATGGCATTTAAAATATTTTAAGAACCTGGGACTTTTCATGACAATGAAATGCATTTGCTCCTAGTAGCACCAATCACTCCAAGAGGAAGATGGGCATCAAAGAGGCTTCTCATGGAGTTTGCTAGCAAGTTTGTCTGTACTATTTGATGTTATGCCATATGAACTGGACATGTAGAACCCAAAGAAAAATGACACAGTCGTTTAGGGTTCCTGCTTCATGAAAGAGTCTGCCATACACTTTGCCAGACACAAAATAAAGCATGTGATGTACTTTACTATTCCAAGGCAAAACAGATCTTCAGATTTTCTGCATCATGCAAAAGTCTGCCAGATAATATTGGTCTGTGGGCTGGAGATGGATGGCCAAGTGTTGCAGAGGAACATTTGGTGACATCTTTGGGTGACTGTGCAGGAAGCGAGATATCTCTGTCAATTCTAGAGTTTTGAAATAGTTTACAATGCATTTCCTGCTTACTTAGGTAATATTATGTCCTTCTGGAGTCCTTGATGGAGTTGAAGAATAGACACTTATGATTATTGTTTTCCATAGTTATGATAAAAGACAAAGTATATACAAATATTATAACTATAGTACTTGTGTGAAGCCAGTTTTTATATGAAATTTTACTGTGGTAATGTTAAAACCTTCATTTTCATTTAGAAAGGAACGGGGAGATGGTGTAGATAGTCCTTCTGTATATGTGTTACTTTAATTGGTTAATAGATAAAGAAGTAGTTTTGGCCTGTCTTAGGGCAGAGTACAGCTAGGTGGGAAAACTAAACTGAATATTGGGAGAAAGAAGACAGAGACCGTGATAAGTCATGTAGCAACTGCAGGAGACAGACACCAGATACCAAAAGATGAAGCCTTACTGGTGGGCCACGACCACATGGTGATACACACTTAATAGAAATGTGTTAATTTAACATGTAAGAGCTAGCTAGAAATATACTTAAGCTATTGACAAAACAGTATTGCAATTAATATAGTTTCAGTTTGGTTATTTTGGGTCTGGGCAGATGGCAAATGAATGAACAGCCTCTGAATACACAGTTTTCTGTCTTTTCTCTCTTCCCAATTCCCACACACATCCCCCTTCCCAGTTTCCCTTCTCCTCTTTGTCCTTTAGAAAAGGACATGCCTTCTAGGGATATCAAGTCACAATAAGACTATGTACACCCCACACAAAGATTACTTTGAGTTTCGTTTTTTTGCTAACTTAAGGTAGAAATAACAATCATGAAAGAATGAAAAGAACAAAAGAAAAGTTAAAAATAGCATGCACTTTCAATAATATTTCTTTATATTTGTTTAGCAATAACCAAGTAACATATGACTAAGGGAAAACTTTATGGAAGTGTTTCATAGAAAGAATGATGGAGCTGCAGAGATGGTTCTGCATATACTATTTTCTTCAATAAGACATAACTTTGGTTATCTGCACCTGTCTCAGTTATACCACAACCACATGTAGCTTTAGCTCAAAAGGACCAGACACCCTCTTCTGGATTTGCATGCAAGGGCCTCTGCACATATTTGTACACAACACACACACACACACACACACAAACACACATATTCATAGTTACATGTGCACATACATAACTTTAAAAGTTGATTAAAGACAGTTGCAATATTGTGTATACTTTTACACTTTTGAGCATTGTTGTACAAGGACTTACAATGCAGTCTTATTTATAAAGGTTCAAGATCTTTGAATAATAATTTCGATGTATAAGATTATGTTGTATTTTAAAAGAAAATGAATTCTATTTTGTAAAAAATTTTTACTTATAATGCTCTACAGGAAGGGAACAGAGCCTTAGATCTGTAGCCTATATTTCCTTTATTCTTTTTATCTCAGTTTTGAGATTATGAAATAATTATACTTCTCCTCTTCTCTTGCCTCCCACCAATCCCTCCCACATATGAAAATTTTAAGACAATGGTCTTAAATAGATGTGAAAAATTCTTAATTATATTGTATTTTATCATTTAGTTGATTCTCTAAATGCATTAATAGTTTCTTGTTGCGTAAAAATTATTTGGTGTCATACTGTAACATGTAACAAATAATAGCTGTTCTTCATTATCAATTTCACTAAATTTAGAATTAAATAAAATTTCATCAATTTAAACATTCATTCTAACAGTTCTGTTTCTCTAGTTCATATTGGCTAATACATACTTTAAATAATCAAAGCAGGATATATATTGATGATAGTAGTTATGGTGGTTGTGTGGTTGCAAAATATAAAAGAAGGTAGGAGTGAGGAGGAATACTGATAAACAAACTTCATAGTCTTGTATACAAGCTGTGGTAAATTTAAAAATAACTATTTCTCATAAACATAATTAAAAGCAATTTAAATATATTTTAATAAATTAAAAAATGAAGTTCAAAAGTTTAATATCATTTTTATAAGTATAATTAAATCCTCTAAAAGAGAAAATATTGAAATATAGTCACTATGCAAAGGTCAATTGTACCTTTTCAAGACTTTCTTGATATAAAAGAGCAGAGAACTCCTGAGGATGGTTCCCTGACAAGACAATATTCTTTTGCTTTGGTTTTAACTATATTCCGTAATTGAATGCTTTATGAAAAACAGAGTGCTTCTTGGTTCTAATCCATTCCAGTCCGAATTCCCCTGTCCCCCAAAAAACCCAGTTTCTTTATTTAGATTTTTTTCTAGCATAACTTTTCTCATTTCTGACCAATATTTATATCACTTAAATTTCTTAGTTTTGAAAATAATGTCTGATTTGTATGATATGACATGTCCAAACACAATTTCAAATTGCTGTTATTTCTTTTTTCAGATTGAAATGTTTGTTCAATTTTTATAATATATTCTCTCTCCTATTTTCTTTTTAGTTCCCACTGACTATTCACAAATTACTAATCATTTCTTGAAATTTACTGTTATTAAATGATCACAATTATGTAATGACATTTGATTGCAATCCTGGTAAGAATGCATAATGAATAATAAGAATTATTAAGACCAATCTCCAAATGAATATAATCAATGTGAATATTATGAAATGTTTCCATTTTGAAATATAATACACTGCAATTTTTCATTTTCTATAAAATACCTGCTGTGTTATAATAGGGAAGAAATGTTTTGAGAGAAATATGTAAATTTAAGTATTCTCTGTCCTCTACACATTCAGAAGATTAGTTTTAATCTGATTCTCAAAAATGATAAGCCCAAGAATGCGGACTTGTTTGGATCACATGACTCTGTAGAAAGAAAGTTCACTGTTATTTCCAGTAAATATTAGATATAATCTTATAAACAATGTAACACTAGGTATTTTCCTTTGACTTTTACTGTGGACCTTCATAAGCAGAATGTACAGCATTAGATATTAGGTGATCAGGAAAAAATGATATGTCTTAGAACCTGAAGCTCCTGGTTAGTTGCACAGCCAATGAGTAAAGTCAGTTGCAGCTGTGTCATGGTAGCTTGAGTTACTGAAAGTCAGACAACCCTCTTTTTGCTAAACATCCTTGAAACTACTGGTGGGTTTTCTCAACATATCAGAAAATGAGGTAGCCAGGTCCCTTGCCCATTGCCTCGCATGGACATTTCTGAAGAACTTGCATGTTCCAAAGATCATCTTTGTTATATTATGTTTGGGGGTCCCACATTGCGGTGACATCTATTTATCTACAAAATATCTTGGGGTCCAGAAATTAAGTTTGCCAGTATGGTGCTCAATATAATGTTGAAATAAAGGACTTGAGAACTGTGACTTCAAAAGTTTCCCTTCTTGTTGAAAGAGACTTGATAGGGAAATGGAACACTATTATGGAGGCAGTGTGTGTCTAAAGTCTCTCTTCAGAAAATGAGGAGTAATGGCATAAAAGGTTTTGCTCCAACTCAGAGACTAGGACATTTCAAACTTATCTTTGAATGTTAGAAGCAACAATGCAATAGGAATAGGAGAGAGAAAAAGACTTATAGCTCACCCATCACAGAAACATTATTCTGTTTTTTGTTTAAAATAACGTTATGAGAATTGTAATTTGACAAATTGTTTGTTTATTGTTATTTTTATACGAGAATTATTGCTTTGACTTGTTAATATTTGTAACTACCTTTGTTTATTATGGAGATGTTACTTGTTAGAAAAAGGTTAGAGTTCATCTGAGAAAAATTTGACATGATGCCAATGAGTCCTAAGATTTGATATGTTTAATGAGACAAATTTGTATTTTGATGCTGCTAAAAACTGCTAAAGGCATGCTAGGTCAATTTTAAAAAGCCATTCCACTTTGGTCATCCTCTGCTCCCTTATTGGAAGATATTGTGGCCTTAAGAACATGTACATAACAAAGACTTATCTGCTTACTTATGATTATCTAGTTACTTGTGAACTCTCTCAATGGAAAGTTGGCTCAGAGATGTGCAGCTTCTAGCTACAGACTCTTTCTTAACCCTTTATTTACAGAGGTTGGTAGGCAATGATGATTAAAATCTTTTTTCTTCCAGGCAATCTAATGCAGGACACACATAACAGAATGTATTTGTCAATGATAGGGAAGTCTGGATGTTAGCAGAAGACAACCTAAGTCAGGCACAGTCATCTTTTATGTAGCAGAAGCACAGGCTTTACTATATAAATTTAAAAGGGAAAATGTGTCAGACACCATAAATGCTGAGTAGTTCTCCCTTGACCCAAGATCAGAGAGTTCAGAACTATTCATATTCTTTCAAGGTTATGACAGGAAATTTTACCCTGTGTGTGGCTGCCTACAGGAATCTCAGCCTAAGGTCTGGTCGCTGCATGATCTACCTAAGCATTAGAATCCTTAACTTGGGATATACTTAACTTGATGTTTCTGGTAGAAATTACTTCTGAAGAAGTAATTGATCTGTTTGTCCTTTGCATCATGGTAAATCAGTATTTTTCCTTCTCCCCCGATTTTGTATTGGAGCTTACAAGCATATGGGAAATAAATTTGGGCAAATTCAGTATTCACAAGGTTGCACTTTTGACTCTTTTCTGTATCTCTCTCTATTTATTATATATCTCTGTTGTGTCTGTCTAACATTTCTCATCCACATGCCTCTATCCTAAAGTAAACGAATGCATCAAGATTGCTGATAAACTTGTTTGGAACACGTAATTCTATAGAAAAGAAAGTTCCTATTATTTCCAGTGAATTTTAGATAAAATCTTATAAACTATGCAAACGAGTTATTTTCCTTTTACTTTTATTGTGGACCTTCATAGACAAAATGCACAGCATTATAAATAAGAAAATTTGAACTCTCTGTTGTATTATGTATTATTTTTATCCCCTACCCAACCACTGGATCTTTTAAGAGTATCATAAAAAGAAATAGTTTTAAAGGGAAATATGTAAATGACAGTTAAGGAAAGAAAATTGATTCCCTCACCAACATGTATATTTTATAGCATTATATCATTAATGTTAAATTTTTCTTTTAAAATTTACAACACAGAACCCAAAGAGCTGTTCTCTTCAATTTCCATGCATGAGCATGAACATTAGCAAGCACACAGACACACACACACATGCACACTCACACACACACACACACAAAACAAAGGCATGAAAGAAAAGTGAGAAATGAAAAATGAAAGAGACATAAAAAATAAAAATCCATTTCAACCTGTTCCAATCTCTCTCTGGAGCATAATAAAATTCTTCAGATACTATGAATACGTCTTAGCTTAACTACTCCCTTCAAGAAAAGGCTTAAGGAGAAACTGTCTTCAGCGTATTTTTCAACCACAGTGGTTGGGAGACTTTTAAGGACCCCAAAGTACCCAAATTTGATACCAGTGCAAGTATCATTGTACCAAACAAAGATTACACTCTCCAATATTACTAAAATCACCATCATTTCTGCTGCTTTGTATATTTTACCTTTATCCATAAAGCTTAGATAACACTTACTTTAGTAATTTGCAAATAATTTCTAATCTACATCACTTTTATGTGCAAAAGTTTTCAAAGACACCTCACATTACATTGAACCTTCTGCAATCAGCATCAATATTTTTGAAGACATTGGAATGTTGGTGGTCCAGACCCTAATTACAATTTATAGTAGGCTGTCTTTAGTCCCCTAAGTAACCACCCCATGCCCCTTTTGTGTCTCAGCTTACATTCTTGTGAATATCAAGTGATACATTGTGGAATACATTCAGTGTACAAATATTGAAAGAGTGAGGACATCAGAGAAAATTTGAACTGTTTGTTGTTATGACCCACTTACCTTACAATGCGGCCAATACATTAGAAACGGGTTTTTATTTGGCATTTCCTTTCTTTTGTTACTCTAAACTTCACAAACTGCTATCATAGAGGAATATGGAATTTGAGAAATCTAAGTCTGTGATTCCCAATCCACGATCAGCCATATTTGTATCTTTAGTCCTTTCAATAATAGCTATATTATGTGAAGTTTCCTCCTTGTTTTTATACCATGTCTGTATATGGAAGAGCATTTCACAGGCCTTTTAATCACCACAAATTCACTCTTCACACATGTTTAAGCAGAGAGTTTGAGCTCTTCCCCCCCCCCACCACCACACTGTCTCTGTTCAGGTCAGCAATTAATAGGCAAGACATAACTTCTTGCAATTTCTCATGTAAATTTCAGCTAGCAGCGTTCCTTAATTTATTATCTACCACTCATTCTCCCTAAGGCCGCAATTAAAATGAGTCCCTAGCAGTTTTGTTATTGAACCTTAGAGGCTAAAAACATAAATGAATCACTGGTGTCAAGCTCTTTTCACATTTGCCCCTGTGTTCATCCTCTGAAGAAATAACACCTTCTAAAGTCCACATGCTTTATAATTTTAGTTACCATGAGTTCTGTTTTAGCAGGCTTCCTAGTCTTTCAAGCTGCAATACAATCATTTAGCAGAGTTCTTTCTATATCTCAAAGATAGAGACTGCTGTGTGTTAAACCAGTCAGACTGTGTCACTGAATTCTTTACTACTACACTCTACTCTCTGTGCTCACACTGCTGTGTAGGGCTCTCTGAGATATATTAGCTATAGGTTTAGCCTGTGAGTCAGAGGCAGGATGCAGAGGTCTTTAAAGAAGATTTGAAAAATTGTCTACTATAAATGAATTTTCAGGGAATGAAAAGATTGTATGTATATGTATTATATATATTTTGCATATGCAAACCATATGCAGAAATGGATATTAGAATTTAAATCAGACTCAAAGAAAAAATTTTCTACCACAGGAGCGTTATTGGAAGCTGAGCACAAGTGTAAGAATATTGAGACAAGAGGAAGCATTGCCTGAATTGAAATGCAGCATACTGGAATAAGTATGGAAAAGATGGAGAAAGATGATTACCGAAGTTTACAAGCAAACATTAGAAATATTTTGCACTGGGAGAGACCATGATTACTCACAAAGTAATTGATATTTATTTTATGACATTTTCATTGTTTTTCAGTTTTTGAAATTGAAATGTAATTATAACATTTCCCTTTTTCCGCCTGCAAAATTTACCAATGTACTGACGTGGTCTCTCTCAAGCTCAAGGCTTGTTTATTCTCGTGTAAAATCATCGTTGCACATGTGCATGACCCCCACACACTAACATGCATACACACATCCCTAAATTTGAAAACACAACTTTCTTAGTTAATATAATATACTTGCATGCATATGATTTGGGGGCCAACTACTTGCTATTGAATAGCCTGCTGGGTAGTTCTTCCTGAGGAAATAATTTCTCCTGAACTCAGTATTTACTAGTTGCCTGCAGTTGTTTAATTATTTTAAGTGGTATATTTGCTTTATTATAATGGCAGTACAAAACAGATTCTAAAAGAAGAATATGGAAAGAGAAGGCAGTCATACAATTAGTACCAAGTCAATAAGTAGACTGATGTGAGCTCCAGCAAGTAGGGACTTATGTCATGTTTGTACAGAAGGAATTGGCCTCTCAGAATGGGTTGTGCTGAATATAGCCTTTCTTAACTCTCATTCCAAAAAGGACTTTAATATAGAATGAAATATGATTATGGCACATAGTTTCCCAGAAGGTGCCATCCTATTGTCTTCTAGGTTTTTCTTGCTGGCTTAAATCTCACAGCTATAACATTTGGTATTTTATGATTAATTTGTCTTCTCCACCTTTCAGTTCATGCTCCCAGTTTAAGGCAATGTGCTCAATCATGTATTTTACTATATTGTTTGCTTTTCAAAATCAGCAATTCAATGTAAAGAGTTATATATTCCTTTAATTCTTAGTTGCTGCCTCCTCAGAATTTCTTTTGATCCTTTATTTTTCACTTTAAGGATTCTAGAAATGACATCTTATTTTCTATTTTTATATACTATTCTTATATCCCCATGCTATATTATAGACTTATCTTACTTTAAAATCCATGTCATTTACCTATTTGAACTTGCCTGCTATTTAAAGACTTTCAATGAACTTCATTTAAATGACTTTTCCCTTGAAACGATATATAGTTCCCTAAAATGATAGTTGTTCTGTATTCATTCCTTAAAATGTTTCAGTTGTATTATGGTTCAATTTGCTAACATTTATTTATTTGTCTATTGTTTTTCAGAATTAATTAAGGTTATGTCAATATTTTTGTTTAATTACAATAAAAATAAAATAATCATTTTCTGATTTAAACAATAGTATAGAAATTTGAATAAGAATGATTCCCCCATAGACTCATAGGTTTGAAAGTTTAGTTACCAGGGAATGGAACTCTTTAATAGGAGTAGAAGGATTAGGAACGTAGTCTTCTTGGGGTAGTAGTTCTTGTTGGAGGAAGTGTGTCTCTGGGGTAGGGCTTTGACCTCTCAAAAGTACATGGCAAGTACAATCTCTCTCTTTTTTGTCTACGTGATGTAGCTCACTGCTACTGCCCCAGAGCCTACCTGTATAAGCTGGAGTCCATACAAATTGCCTTGGTTGTGATATCTATTCACAACAACTGAAAAGTAACTAAGACAAATATAATAATCTTTTGTTTTTCTGTACAAATATCAGGATTTGGAGTTTGAGAAAAATTGCTTACTTGGTAAGTTGATTGCTACAAAAACATGAGAATATGTGTTCAAACATACAAAAAACACTATCACTGTGTGAGAGACAATATATGATTTTAGCTGCATATATGTTTTTTATGGACATGTTTGCCATTTTTGTTTGATGCATATATGTTTACAATTGCAATATCATCTTAGCAATTTTTGGCTTTAATGAGTATCTAGCATCTCCAACTTTTAGTTTTCTATAGTAAAGTTTTGTGAGATAAATATAAATTTTCGTATGTCTCATATAACCTAAAATTTAGATATCTTCTATAATCATTTACATAATTTATAATTGTTGCAATTAAAAGAATACTAGGAGCTGGGTGATTTTGCTGTAAAGAGAATTAGAGTAGGTATTTAAAGACAATAAAGCATTCAATGTTTCCATCCTAGGGAGTATTGTGAGTTAAGAGTATCTTTAAATTTGCATGTTTTCTAACAATATACAAGCTTGAAAAAAAATCATTATTTTGAGGAAAAATAATTTACTCAAAATGTGTATTTATCTGTACACCTATATCTAGTGTGAATAAATTTAAGGTGCTTGGCATGATATCTTAGAGAACCCTAAATGATCTAATAGCCCCATGCTAGGCTGGGGAACATCTTTTCCTACTGTTGTCAGACAGCAACATAATAGTCTCAAAATAATATAGACGATTTCCATTCCTTTTATATGCCTCACAGAACATGAAGGTAAGATTCTACTTCTGAAGAAATCACACACTTAGGCCCCAGGAGTTAGAGGAATAGTGTTGGAATTGAGTTAGAAGACTAGTCTCTGAAGTTTGCCTCCATACTATCTAAAGATACTATGTCAGTTGAAAAGAAAGAAAAATAATCAATTGTCATAACCAGTTGTAAAGTCTATGCACACAAAACCAATGCCCGGCAGGACAAAATAAACCCAAAAAATTCAGTAGTGATACTTATACACTGGATTTAACTGAAAGCTCTCTAATTAAACTTAAATTCTATTCAGGAGGAGAGAATTAGTATGTGGTACTATAGATTCAGCCAATTAACTATGGCTCTTGATGCTATGTAACTTATAGGAGAACATGCTAATGAACCCCAAAAAAATGAATTTTCTAACCACATCCTAAATATGTATCCTTATTCTCAGAGATGAATGTAGCTCTCTAGCCCACATCAAAAAAGGTGATTATTGCAGCAGAAAGAAACTGTTACAGAAATTCACAATTGACAAACATATAGCAAAAAAGTAGCAGTAGAGAACCCAATGACAATTGATACCTTCTTAATACAAGTCCTACAAACAGGGCTCAAGGAACGTTGTAGAACAAAGGACAGAAATATGCTAAGAACCAGAATACTGGGACTCTTCTCTGTAATAGTGTCCTCTGTATAATAGAGAAACTGTACCTATGAACCTCAACAATCTGGTAACATAAACAATATCTGTTCAATGACAACCAGATGCTTGATATGTTGATGGGAGACATCTCACAAAACCCTTCCCCTCAATAAAGTATTATATGGAATTAATAGTTCCTGAGAAAGTGAGTATCAGTTTTCTCAAAGGACAAGCTCCCTGATAAACATGAAATTAAAGTCAGTCCTGAATACATACATATATAAACAACATTAAATTAACTCAACAGACTGTATTTTACATGCATATATGTATGTGTGCAACAATAATAACTAAAGAAGAAAAGGTCATAAATTTGTATTGGAGTATATGGAACATAAAAAATTGCAGCAGGAAGAAGGAGGTGTAGAATTGATATAAATACTATACTCAGTATGCATGAAATTCTCAAAAATATATTAGGCATTATATTTATTAAAGTATTCTCATGTTCTACTTTTTCTATTACTAATATCATAATTTTATGTATGGTGTTTTAGATGTTCTCAGATATAAAATGGTATAACTGACAATAAAACCATTTGCAATTACTTAAGAGAACTGCTACAGTAAGCCACAGTCTGACCCACTCATATGATAGTTACATGTTACTGTGAATAAACTCAGAATTGTAGAAAGTGGCACATTTGATCATCTCCCTCAGAAAATGGGTCATCACTCACATCACCATCACACTCAGACATGAGTGATGACAGTTGTAGACTCTATACCCCAATGTTATATGTTTTAAAGAAAAAAGAGACACTTATTTCATCAAATCTTAATAAGAGCAAAATTTTACTAGCAAAATTTTTATTGAGAATTTGTGATGATTGGCAGGCTCCATGTTGTGACATTTGTGTCTCTATAGGTTTCTTTTTTTATTTACTCAGTTAATTTATTGTATGAATGAGTTTTCATTGGGGATAATTGTTAATTAAAACACAACAAAATTAAAATAACCTTTTAATAACCCTCTCAACTTTTAGACATTCACACTTAATTGGAGATATAATAATAATAATATATTATCAACATTTCATTAATGTCAATTCACTCTGAGAAACTTTGTAGCCACACTTAGAAAAAATAGTGGTTTTCTATTTCTAGATGAGTTTGCTAATTAAGATAAGAATTGGTAGCATATAATAGAAGTCTCAAATAATTGCCTCAAACAAGAAGGACATATTTTTGTAGCAGAACTACCCAGAAGTCTGGCAGACTCTTGGTTTTAAGGCATTTCTTTAGTCATTACGATTAGACCACTCTTAGCTCTCTAATTCATATCTTCATCCTCTGGGCTGCAAGATGGTTGCTATACCGAAAGTTTCCTAATTCCAGGTTGTGGAGAAAAAGCAAAGGGAACTGGTCTTCTCCTTTCATATTCAATTTTCACTATATCTACATTGCCTATCCAAACAGATATTCTGCCATCTGGGTTTGTAGATGACAGAAAATCGCAAGCCACATTGACAATGAAGGGAGATATTCATTTTTGTAATGGAGATATTTGAATTGAATGACAGTTTTCTAAGTCATTACTAACTGTCAAAAGTAAAACCTCATTTCAATTTAAGAATATCCTGACGTTGATAGATATTTTTTTTTGTCAGTTAAAACTGAATTTTGGTATTAATAGTAGTTTTTTAACAAATAACTTTGCTAAGGCTTAGGAAACAAAATTGCTCTGTTTAATTCCTTTGTTATTATTTTGTTTTGTGTGTCTATTCGTGGAAAATAAGGTGATGTTGGGATAGTGGAGGATAATGAGGGGTGAGAGGGCAATGAGAAGTAGAAAGAGAGACATAGGAGGATGGAGAGATAGGAGCTATGTGCTTCTGGGGTATGAAGATTACAGTGTAAGAGGGTGAAGTTGAGAGTCAGTGAATATGAAGGATAATGGATAATGGGCTCTGGGAGCAGAGTAAGAGGGTGGTGGCAGGTAGAAGGTGGTGGGAAGAATGCGGATGCTCAGCGATTATGGAGTGAGCCATGCAAGCAGTCTTCTTTATTGGGTACTCAGCATTCTAAGTGTCTATCATCTCCTTGAATCTGTCATGTGTGTTTAACTAGGACCTCTTAAGAGTTTAGACCACGTGGTGGAAGCTCTGCCACATTTATTTATTTATTTGTTTGTTTGTTTGTTTGTTTGTTTGTTTATGAAAAAGTTTCTATGTTACTTTGGGGCCTAACTTAAAACTAGCTTTTGTGGACCAGGCTAGCCTCAAACTCACAGAGATCCACCAGCCACTGCTTTCCAAACGCTGGGATTAAAGGCATTGCACCACCTTCAGTAATGTAGCACACTATACAAGATTAAGTCAGATAATTAGAAGCTCTCATTTACACAGATGATAAATGGGCTGAGAAAGAAATCAGGAAACATCACCCTTCACATTAGCCACAAATAACATAAAATATCTTAGAGTAACTCTAACAAAACAAGTGGAAGACCTCTATGACAAGAACTGTAAATCTTTGAAGAAAGAAATTGAAGAAGACACAAGAAAGTGGAAAGATATCCCTTGCTCTTGGGTAGGCAGAATTAACATAATAAAAATAGCAATCTACACATCAAATGAAAATCCCATCAAAATGTTTCACAGATCTCAAAGAACAATACTCAACTTCATATGTAAAAGCAAAAAACCCAAAACAATCAAAACAATCATGTACAATAAAGGAACTTTTGAAGACATCTCACTCTCCAACTTCAAACTCTACTACGGAGCTACCGTACTGAAAATGGCCTAGTATTGACATAAAAACAGACAGGACGACCAATGGAACTAAATCAAAGACACAGATATCAATCCATACATATGAATGCCTGATTTTTGACCACACAAAATATGAAGTGGAATAAAGAAAGCATATTGAAAAAATGGTGCTGGATATCAACATATAGAAGAATGAAGTCAGATCCATATCTATCTCCAGGCACAAAATTCAAGGCCAATTGGATCAAAGACTTAAGATAAAACCAACCACACTGAACCTCATAGAAGACAAAGTGGAAAATAGACTTGAACACAATGGCACAGGAGACCACTTCCTAAATATAACCCAAGTAGCACAGACACTGAGAGACACAACTAATAAATGGGACCTCCTGAAACTGAAAAACTTCTGTAAAGCAAAGGATATGGTAAACAAGACAAAATGACAGTCTAGAGAATGGGAAAAGGTTCACCAACCCCACATTAATCAGAGGTCTGATCTCCAAAGTATACAAAGAACTCAAGAAATTTGTCATCAAAAGAACAAATAATCCAATAAAAA
>LOEQ01003006.1:237427-260044 GCA_001685075.1 Bramus lutescens | reverse complement strand
GCAAACTGGTTCAGTCACATTGGATATCAGTATGGCAATTTCTCAGAAAATTAGGAAACAACCTACCGCAAGACCTAAAAATGCCACTTTTGGATATATAACCAAAGGATGCTCAATCATACTACAAGGACATGTGCTCAGCTCTGTTAATAGCAGCATTATTTGTCATAGCCAGAACCTGGAAACAACCTAAATGCCTCTCAACTGAAGAATGGGTAAGGAAAATGTGGTACAATTACACAATGCAGTAGTATGCAGCTGGAAAAATAACATTTTGAAATTTACAGGCAAATGGATGGATCTAGAAAACATCATTTTACATAAGTGAGCCCAGACTCAGAAACCAAAATATTATTTCTTCTCACTCATAAGTGGATTTTAGACATAAGGCAAAGAAAAACCAGCTTACAATTTACAACTCCAGAGAACCTAGACAAGAAAGAGGACCCTAAGAGAGACTTACATGGATCTAATCCACATGGGAAGTAGAAAAAAGCAAGATCTCCTGAGCAAATTGAGAGCATGGGGACATTAGGAACATTTATACGGGGAGGAGAGAGAAAGAGAAAAGAGTGGAGAAAAAATATATATCTCAGTAAAAACAATTTAAAACAAACAAGCAAGCAAAAAAAAGAGTTTAGTTCTTTCTGTATATTGGAACCTGAAGTCTTACCTCGATGCTAATAAAAAGATCAGTTTACCCAGAATTCACCGAGGTTGAAAACAGTGTGCAGCTCTGTGGGAAGATGGAAATGGCTGGAGTCATGTCTACGTTCTATAGGAAATGTTTGGGCAGGGTGGGAATGAGAGCAGAAGACAGTTACAAATGTATTCAGTTTTCTCCAGACAGCCTTCTGTCACCACACAGGTAAACATAAGTGCTTTTCCTGTTGAAAACTCCTTGACCCAGCTCTGGAATAAACAGTGCAGTTTTCTGTGGTTACGGGTGTTTTAAAGCTTTCTGGTCACAATATAAGGACCCACATTTCTTGGACTGTGGAGAAAGGCTTCCCATGGAGAAAAGCAGCAGCTTAGTGCGTTGTTATTCTGCTCTGACTCAAAGAAAAGGGAGTTCCAGGATGTCTTTGCTCTCGAAATGAACTCCTAGTTGTCCTTTGAAAATGAGATATATTCTCAAACGTTTGGCTAGAATTTTGGATGCGTAAGCCAATATCATTTCAGATAATGTTGCTAACTCAGTACCAATGGGGATGAATAAGATATTTTTTAATGATATTACAAAAGCTGAGAAAAAAAAACACGAAAATTCTTAAAGGAGATGTGGAGACACACCCATGCATGGAAACCAGGGCTAGTATTTCAGGACTCACTTATTTTTCTTTATTTCTATTTAAAATGAGTTCTACAAAATTCTGAACTTTAAAATTACTTGTGAAGAAAATTCTACTACTAAGTCAAAGTTACTTTCTTAATTTATTACTTTATTTCTTTAGCTACATTGGCAGTCTTTCTGGAAAACTACATTTTGAAACATGTTTGATAAATAAGTTCTTGCATGAATTACAGAAAAAGGGGAAAGTCCTTTTTGAAAAAAATTATGCAAATTAGACAGTTAAATACAAAGTTTTAGTGAGTCATTTAATATAGTTTTAAGAAACAGCAACGTTTCTACTTTCTCAGTTTTTTTCAAAAATATTTCAAAATGAAAGTTTATAAAAAATTGCCAAAAATATTTTAATTATATTGCAAATTACAGTTTACTGACATATGTTAAGGTCCAAATTTCATCCTGTTTTGTTTGTTTTTCCTGAAAGTGTTTAAGTTATTTTGTACTATTAGGCTGATTTGTGTATAATGTATAACCTATTTTAATAAAAATGTGTAAATTGACAAGGATTTGTGTATTCATATTTGTATATGTTTAATAAGTTCATATTTTACATAGTTGATTCATCCTACATCCGTTTAAATACACTAAATATAATCCAGCTTCCAAGTTTTTTAACTTATGAGTCTTGAAAATAAATATTACAGATTTTGGGGGCGGATGTGAGCTTTTTTCATATTTGACATCGTGTTCATTTCTCTGTCCTCAGCAACATTACCTGACTGTTTCTTTGCATAGCAAGCTTTTTCCTGTGCAGAGTTTTGCTGACCCAACTCAAATAGTGAGCCTGAAACTCAAATCTAGCTTATCACAGCACAGTTGCAATTAATGGTTTCTAAATGAACATATTACATGCTCCAGGATAGACTGCTAATTTTGTGCTCACTTAATAAAAGAACAAAATAATATGAGTGTATTGATAGCACACTTCTACAATACTGCACAAAGATCTGGACAGGAGAAAAAGCTGGTGTATGTCAACTAAAAGAAATAGATGTGTTCAAAGAACAGAAATTTCAAGTTGTATCTGAGTCGATCTTATAAAAGAAGAGCATAACCACTTTGCTTTTCATTTCTGCTCATTTTATTTGAATTACAAGAAATACACATAAGTATATAAAGTAGAAAATAGACTTTGAGCCTATAAACTGTCTAGCACAAGTGTAGTTAGCTAGTTTATTTAAATTAGCTCAAATGTTATAAGTGAACCATGCAGCAATGTGCTGTCTCCTCTGAGTCTTTCATGCAGTGATTCAAGGTTTATTTTAGGGAACTGAACAAAGCTGACTTTGACTTACTATGACAATTAAATATTTGTGGAATGATTGAGGTTCTCCCATTTAATTATGAATGCACGCCTATTAGCATAAAGCAGAGGTCCTCACTGTGAAGCCTTTTAGACATACTGCTGATCTCATCTAACTCTAAAAAGCATAGACGGTTATCAACCTACTCTAAGAATAGAAAATAAACATCATGTCTGTGAGATATGCTTTTCAACTGCAAAGTCCTTACTAAACATTTACTAGCTTCATTGGAATGTTACAGTCAAACCCATAGTACCGTAGATGAATCAGAACACTAGCTTTAAATGAAACATGTTTATCACAAGCATCTTTCCATAAATACCTCATCGTGCAAATGCTGAATGTCCATATACATGTTTAGTAAAAGAGAATCTTTGTTTCTAATTTTAGCTTCAATTTGTGTCACTTTTCAACATATTATTCTCAAAAGATAAGTGTGATACTTGCATGAATCCTGATATTTTGTTAAATTTTCCATCACAAGTTTTCTAGAGAATCTAGATAATTCAGGATTGAGAAAACATAAAATGTGATTCATCTGGGACTGTAAATCGAAATGTCTTTTAAAAATCTTTATTTAGACAGAAGTAATCTAATCTAATCAAAACATGTCTTTTTATGTCATAGTTTATTTTTGGTAACTTTTTATTCATTCACTTATAGAAGTAAACTCAACAGATGCTTATACTTTTTGTGATACAAGCTGGATCTACTTCTTAAAATACAAACTGGAGATATTGAGAGACAAAAACAACGAACCAGAACTAAAGCCTCATAGAAGTTGAAATACCTTGTCTATACAATTTAGATTTGTTAAAATGTTGAGTGAATAATGTGTTATAGGACATAAGTAACTCATTGTAGATTAAGAAAAACTGATTAATTATTTATGGTGATATTAAGTAATATAACATAAAAATAAAATTCATTTCTTCTTAATATTGAAAATGTTTCAGTCTTCTCTATATTCAAATATGTTCAACAAGAATAGTGGAGAAAAATCTTTATAATGCTAAACATTCTTTATGTGTAATTCATCTGCCAAAAATTATTGCTGTATTCATATGTGTTATAATTCTTTCTCTAAGATATTACTTTTACATGCAAGAAAGTAACATCTATCAGTAGTTCTTAAAGTGTCAAATGGAAGCATATTATTTATCCATTGCAAAGACATAGGGAAATTTTTCACCACTAACTCGGAATTACACCTAATAAAACAGGTGAAACGTCAAGTTGAAAAGGGTAAAATAACATCATTATTAATCTTTATGTATGAACACAACATAAATACAATAGAACAATTATAATAATGCATTTTTCTAGAATTTTATAAAGTATCCGTTTGTAAGCTATACATTTCTCAGTGTTAAACGTTTTGCTAGTATATGCACACCTTCAGAAAATTATAGGTATTATTTCCCTAAAGTACTTTAGAAATTCTAGAGTTATAATAAATGCTAAGTTTTTTGGTTTCCATTTGAGTCCTGAATTACCCTTTTTTACATTAGTCATTTTTCCTGTTTTTAATTTACCTAAACATACATTTTCAAAGAGATATAGAAAAACTCAAGATGTGAGAGATGGAGTGAAAAAAGTACAAAAGAAAAGAAAGAAAAGTAGGCTTTCATCTGAATAACTTCATAAATTAAATTTATTAATTTAAAAACACAAATTAGATTTTTTTCAGATTGTACCAGAGAGTTATTTTCTCCCTTCAGCCATACCATAAACTTCACAATTTCTTTTTACTTCTCCTGTTTTCCTGCTGACACATTCACTGGATTTTGCCTGTCCCAATGGTAGGTAAAAGCAGCGGCTTCACCCACCAACATTCTGCTTTCTGAATTCCTGTTTAATTTGTTTCTTCAGACCCTAGAGAGAGAAAATCTTAAGTAAACTGAAGCAGTTCTGCTGTCTCCACTACTAAGCAAAATTGAATAGCATTCTTGACACTGAATTCAGTGAAACATTAAAACTGACCTGATAGGACACTTATGTAGAAAAAATAACTCTATTTTAAAAATAAGTTATCAATATGAATGTTTCTTTCTCATTTTAAACTCATTGTAACATAATATCTGAAATAGCTTAGGAAGTTTTTCCAACCATTAAGAAACATCAGTGTACAGCCCCAAAGTAAAATGATTGAAGTAAGAAAGAAAAATGGGGTTGCTCTCAGTAATGGTGTTGAATTGCTAAATGAAATAATTATATTATTTAATTTAATAGTATTATTGCTAAATCATTTCTAGTTGACAATTTATTTTGATTGGAAAATTGTTTTCCAACCCTTTACTCTGAGTCAGTATCTGTCATTGAGGCTGAGGTATGTTTCTTGTGTGTAGCACAAGAATGGATTATGATTTTGTATCCAATCTGTTAGCCTGTGTCTTTTTATAGGTGAGTTGAGTCCATTTATAGTAAGGGATATTAATGACTAGTGATTGCTCTCTCCTGTTAATTTAGTTTTCATTGTTGGTGATGTTAATTTGTGTGTTTTTCCCTTCTTTGAAATTTGCTGCTGTGAGATCATTAATTGAGCTTTTGTTTACGTAGCCTACTTCCTTGGGTTGGAATTTTCCTTCTAGTACTTTGTCCTAGAAGGTTTGTGTCTAGGTATTGGTTAAATCTTGTTTTGTCATTGAATAGCTTATTTTGTCCTCCTATGGTGATTGAAAGTTTTGCTGGGTATAGTAGTCTGGGCTGGCATCCATGGTCTCTTAATGTCTGCATAACCCTTGACTAAGACCTTTCTGGCTTTCATTGTCTCCATTGAAAAGTCAGTTGTAATTCTGATAGGTTTGCCTTTATATGTTACTTGGCCTTTTTCCTTTGCAGCTCTTTATATTCTTTCTTTATTCTGTATGTTTAGTGTTCTGAATGTTATGTGGAGAGGGAACTTTTTTTTTGATCCAGTCTATTTGTGTTTCATAAGCTTCTTTTATTTTCATAGGCATATCTTTCTTTAGGTCGGGAAAGTTTTCTTCTATGATTTTTGTTAAATATATTTTCTGTGCTTTTGAGTTGGACTTCTCCTCCTTCTCTACCTATTATTCTTACATTTGGTCCTTTCATGGTGTCCTATATTTCCTGGATATTTTGTGTTAAGCTTTTGTTAGATTTAATGTTTTCTCTGACTGATGAATCTGTTTCCCTCTGTTGTATCTTCAGGACTTGAGATTCTTTTTTCTATCTCTGTACTCTGCTGTTTATGCTTGCATTTGTTGTTCCTTATAATTTTCTCAAGACTACTGTTTCTATAATTATCTCAGCTTGTGTTTTCTTTAGTGTCTCTATTTCAGTTTTCAAGTCTGAATAGTTTCTTTCATATGTTTGATTGCTTTTACTTGGTTTTCTTTAAGGGATTTCCTGGTGTCTTCCAATTTTTTGTTTGTCTTTCCCACTATTTCTTTGAGGGAATTTCTCATTTCTGCTTTAAGGGCCTCAAACATTCTCCTGAAGTTATTTTCAGGTCAGTTTTTTCTGCTTCATCTATATTTGGTGGTTCGAGTCTTGCTGTTATGGTCACTAGATTTTACTGGTGTTGATCTTTGTGTTTTTGTGTATGTTCTTACCTTGTCTACCCATCTTTTCTTCTAATTGGTGTAGTTGGGGCTGCCTATGACTCCGGTGATCAATTTTCCAGGTGCCAGTAGATCCAAGGCTTATATGGTTACTCCTCATGGTGCAGTCAGTGACACGGTTCCAGTCACCCTGTTGGTCACTCCATCTTACTGGAGGTCTCTTAGTGTTCTTGGCGTTTTCTCTGCTACCATAGAGTTCACTGCCTCAGGCCAGCACTGGCCTAGATTGCCAGCTCTGACCTGTTTCTGTAAGTATCCCTGGCTTGGGGTTTCTCCCAGAAAGTTCTCTGGCTCTGATCTATTCATTTGGAGGTCCCAGACATAGATGCACCTGGACCCACAGAGGTCCTAGCTCAGGCCTACTCCCTCACAGGTCCCAGACTAATGCCAAGACCTGCAAAGGTCTCTGATTTCTATCTTCTCCCTCAGAAGGCCCAGACTCATGCCCAAACGTGCAGAGGTCCTGGCTCAGGCCTAGTTCTTCAGAGGTCCCAGACTCACACCTTGACCCACAGAAGTCTCTGGTTCCTGCCTACACCCTTGTAGGTCCCAGACTCATGCCTGAACGCACAGAGGTCTCTGGCTCTAGCCCACTCCCTTGGCAGTTGCTCCCCTGTACCTGCTTCTGTGGAATTTACCGTCTAAGGTCTGTTCCAGCCTAGGTTGTAGGCTCAGTCTTGTTTCTATAAATGTCCTCTGTCTAGAACTGTTTGCAGTCCCAAGCCTACTTTGGCCTTGATCGCTGGCTCAGTCCTGCTTCCACAAATGTCCCTGGCCTGGATCTGCTCCTGCTCCAAAGGAGTTCACTGTCACAGGCCTACTCCTGTCCCTGTCACTTGTTCAGTCCTGTGCCTGTGGAGTTTAGCAAACCTCAGTCCCATTCTGGCCTAGGTCGCGGGCTCAGTCCTGCTACAGGGGACTTTGCTGCCTCAGGTCTGTTGTGGCTTAAATTGCTAGCTCAGTTCAACTAATTGTCAAGAATTTTTGAAAGCTATATGGAACTCTACTGCTCTAAAAGTTTCATAAATATATGACGATATTTAAATGACATTGCCATATGATAAGTAGAGAACACCCTGACTAGACATTGTATGCTACCAAATAAAATTCCAGAACCAGAGTAATTGGGTTACATATTGCTGAGTCTTTAACCAAAGAGGTATCATAAATATCACAAAAATTAAAGGTTATATCAGTGTTATTGGTTGCTTTCACAACATGATTTTAAGGCACGCTGTATTTATATTATCTAATAGTAGAAACATGAAGCTGATGGCCAGGTAGAAGATTTTGCCATACTGATAAATATTGATTGTGCTAGAAGATACTATATACCCTATTAGAGGAGAAAAATAATCATCAGTATGTCCCAGCTGGGAAACAATAGCAACCTGCCTATAAGATATACAGATGGAATGGTGCTATAAATGTTATGAAGACCAATCCCTTTTGAAAATTGAATGAAGGTACATTTATGGAATGTAACACAT
Organism: Bramus lutescens; assembly: GCA_001685075.1. Classification (NCBI taxonomy): domain Eukaryota; kingdom Metazoa; phylum Chordata; class Mammalia; order Rodentia; family Cricetidae; genus Bramus; species Bramus lutescens. The sequence goes on along the minus strand of LOEQ01003006.1, from coordinate 252,312 downwards.
ACTTGACAATATTAAAGAAGCCCAGAATCTGAAACTCAATATGTCATAGTCCTTGGGAAAAACCTATTACTATTCTAATAAATGGACATAAAATTTAAATAACTCCTAATGACAGCTTGGTAAATCCATAGATCCATGAAGCATTCACCTCTCAACAGAAAAGATTTTTCTTGGAGTAGGTGACAACCCCCTAAAATTACACTATATTGTGTAGAGAGTGAGAGAGTTTGGAGCACTCAGCACTAAAAGTAATATATTTTTCCAAACCATTCTTTCAAAGATCAATGAATGATCTGTGTATAAAAGTAGGCAGAAATATTGAAAGGAAACCATATATTCTAGACAAAAATGGGCTGATGTAAGGACTCACAGAGACATATGGCAAGCACAAGACCTGAACAAACTTAAGTCAGACAAAAATTCCAACATATAGAAGGGAGTAACACAAACCCCATTCCTGACCAAAAAGTTATTTACAATATTTACAATCAGTAAATGCCGGGAGAGGAAAACTTGAAATTTTAATTTCTACAGGGGTGTGCAGTGTAATGATATATCAGTTATACTCCAGTGCAGGAATAATGCTTACAAGTATTGAGTAACATAAAATGAACTCATTTGTGTTTGTTGGTTTGTTGTTATTATTGCTGTTGATGATAGTTGATGTAGTAATGGGATATGTGTGTTTGTGTGCATATTTATATCTCTTTTTTGTTTTTTAATATTTCATCTTTGTTTAGGTTTTTTGTTTTCAGCTGTTTTATTTTTGTATGTATGTTTGCTTTTTGAAAGAAAAAGAACATAAAGAAGAGTGAGTAGAGAGCTAGGGAAGATCTGGGAGGCTTCAGTCAGGGTAATGTATATAATCAAAACACATAGTTTGAAAATTTTCAAAAATTGGAAGCAAAGGCAGGTGGATCTCTATGAGTTCAAGGCCAGCCTAGTATTATAAGAGCTGATTATAGTACAGGCTCCAAAGCAACAGAGAGATGCTCTTGAAAAATCAAAAATAAATTTGTCTTAATAATATTAAATAATTAAAATACACACACTCTTTCTCTTTCTCTCTCAAACTCTCTGTCTCAATCTCTCTCTCCCTCCATATATANTATATATAAACAAAATTAAACCTCTAAATTCTAGAACTAAACATCATCAATAGTTAATTTTTCCTGATTATTACTAACTGGGAATTACTTGTAATTTGGAATGATTTATTAGCCTATCTTGGCCTCATTTATTTTACCAATGAAATGTGAATGAAATAATTGAAATGTGTCATTGAAAATATTTTTGCAAATTAAAATTATTAAAATATACCATATACCTGTAATTAAAGTACCCCATAAATATCTCCCACTATTACTTTTTATTTCAAACATATGTATTTATCACATATTTATTTATTTATTCTTTTATTGTGTGTGTGTGTGTGCGTGTGCATACAAGAAAGTCACAATATATATGTGGCAGCCAAGACAGATTTCATTAACTTGTTCTCTTCTTTTACCATTCATGTCTAAAGATTGAACTATACTTGCAAAATTTGATGATAATCACCTTTATGCTCTGACCCATAATGTTGCCCAATTTTCTTTTCATTAAATGCATGGTCTTAACTCACACTAGCTACTGTGTTCAAGCCTTCACTCTTCCTCTTCTGAATCACAGAACAATGTTTTCACCATTGCTTTCTCAACTGGTTGTCATGTTCTTAGAGATGTCTTCCATTCTTTCTTCTTTGCTTTGGATGGCTTTTCTCAATATACTTTGTGTATATAACCTTAACAGGGAATAATCCCCTGCCTCCCATTTCATTTGGTGTAAAATTTCAATGTACAGGTGAGTACAAAAGGTTTGTTGTGGAAGTCCATGTAAAGTAATACAGTGTCAAAGCCAGAAACTAACTGTCCACATCTTACATCTTTTTCCTAACCTTGTTAATTCTTCTATCATAAACCTAACAAAATTATCACATGTTTGAAATCAACCACTGTATAAAAACAACTCTATTATTGGAAAGCATGATGATCTCAACACATCTATTAAATCAATTAAAGTGGTCTTTAGTATATCATAAGGAGTAGGACCTATTCTAGTAAATCACGATACACTAATAAATAAAAAAAATCTCTTATGGTTCAATCACATTGTACAATAGTTAAGTAACAAAAATCATTTCTGTCATTAGCTAAATTTTTCATGATTTCCTATGAATATCATATCAAGAGCACTCAGAACTTCTGTTCATATTTTCTACTCTCCAAAATCTAATTGTTGTCTTATAATGCAAATATTACCTTTACTACTTTTATTACCTCTTTCATTGTCTCCCTTTTTAACTCATATTTCTCTCAAGTTCTAACATTTTTCATCTGCCTATATGCAATTATCAATTAGTTGATACAGTTTCTAAGCAGTTAATTAACAGTTAACAGGTTATTCAACTCTCCAATCTGCCCTACAGACACTTGAAATTTCTGTTGCTAACACTAAGGAATAAAAATGAGAAGTGATAATAGACATATACTATTTCATATTTTCAGTCTGTTTTTTTTTCTAATAATATGCTGCTTCATCAAGAAATAGGAGCTTGTCTGGTACCAGCTGAGACCCATGCTGATGTCTGTGCATCATGTATATAACCGAGGTCACCTTGAACATAGAATACACAATATAGAGAACCAGAGAGAAAAGAAGATGGCATGATAAGAAGCTGATAATTGCTAACAAAGCACAGAACACTTCTACTATTTTATTGCATTGGGAAAACTAAATAACATGCATATGCATAAAAACAAAAAAGGAGATTAAAGACTTGAATTATAAAGTAATTAAGAAGACATGAACATTAATTATATTGATTTCAGCAGAAAAACATTTATTGACATAACATAATGAAAAATCATAAATATGTATAGTTATGTTAATCAAAAAATTTTAAACCATTTAAGAAGATGGAAATGTTAATCCCCTTGATTTGATAATTACATGCTGTATGTGTCTGCGTGTTTGCATATGTTTGATTATGACAATATACCACTAAATTATGAATAATTAAAACAATGACATTTATAAAATATAACTATTAAAGTAAAATATTATCCCATAAATGAATACAATTTTAATTGTCTATTAACAAGAAATCTTAGATAAATATATTTTAAATGCTAACAATAAGTAAGCAAAATCCATTTTCCTCCAGAAGAAAGAAATAATAATTGAGGGTTGTCATGATGAAATGGTTTAAAATGCTTTCATGCAGCTGAGTAGAAGAGGTGAACCTATTCTATATAGCAAATGAAACATCAAGACAGAGTACGGCCAATATCTTACAAAAAAACAAACATCCAACAACAACAAGCATCATGGTAAGAGATACTGTAGATCAGATGCTGCTGGGCTATAAAGAATAGACACTAACCGGATTATGTCTTAAAAAGTGAACACCTGGATTCACTTACTCAGCATTTGCAATGGAGGAGTTTGTATAGAAAACATCCAGCTCAAGAAATATAAAGTTTTAATGAATTGTTGAAAGCTCTGTTATGTCAGATTAGATCCATTGAAAATCTACAAATTGCACATTTATAATGTTACAATGTAAACTGTATTTTTGTCTCTACTGTCACAGCTAGAGAAAATATAGAAGTACACTTTAGATTTGCTTAATTAGATCTTATTTACCCTGCCAAATATCTGTGATAAGAATGGCTCATCTTTTACATTTTGGATTTTAAAACTATTTTTATTAAGTATAAAGTCCTTGAATTTCTTTCATCTGGTTTATTAGATGTAGGTTAACTAAAAATTAGACATTATTTTAAGGCTTATTTAAAAAAATTTAACCTTGTATATGCATGTGAGTATGCATTATGGTTGTTTGTGTGAATACAAGTGACTCTGGAGGTTAGAGGGGAAGATCCACAGGATTGGAATTATAGGCAGCTGTGAACTGCTCACTGTGGATTCTAGGAACTAAGCACAGGCCTTCTTCAAGAGAAGGACATGCTTTTCAAATGTAAGCTATTTCTCTAGCCCCTATGTGTATACAACGTTAACCAAATAACATGAGAAGGTCAATGCAAGTGAAAATGAATAAAGAAGCTTAAAATATCTCTGAACAAGTTTCCTGTACATAGTCAATACTAATTTGTTTTTTAATTCATGTTTCCTGTACATAGTTAATACTAGTTTATTTTATTTTTAATACTTCAGACATTTCTATATAAGTTTTTATTCACATATGGACTACTGTTATGTTTATGTGACTTCTTGTAGAAAAACTCAGAGCGCCAAATATAGAAAATAAGTGAGACTGATATAAAACTGAGAAATTTCATGCCCTTTAAAAGTGAGAAGTGCTCTCATTATTGAGTATTTTTAGACTATAGCAAAGAGCAAATATAGTATTCTACCAAATTTTAATTTGTAAGTGACAAATCTCAGATTTTATTCTTTCTTTCTGATGCATAATTAAAGTGAGGTCATTTAATGAAATGTTTGCTGTTTGAATAAAAGAGAACACAATCTGTAAAGCTAAAAATAACTCTGAAATCCACCACATTTGAATTGTTTATTACACTTAGACTTGACCCAAAACAGGTAACTTGTTATATGATCAGTGATACAGCAATGTCTCCATAACCTCAAATCCTTATGTAGGGTTCCCCTCTGTATGCTGTGAATGTATTTTGTTAATGAATAAAGCTGCCTTGGTCCCATAGCATAGCAGAATCGAGCTAGGCAGGAAAACTAAAATGAATGTTGAGAGAAAATAGGAGGAGTCAGAGAGAAGCCAAGTGGCTGTCACAGGAGACAGATGTCAGATGCTGGATGGAAACTTACCAGTAGGCTGAAACCATGTGTCAATACACAGATTAATAGAAATGGGTTAATTTAAGATATAAGAGCTAGCTAGAAATGTGTATAAGCTAATAGGACAAGCAGTGTTTTAATTAATACAGTTTCTGTGTGATTATTNATACACAGATTAATAGAAATGGGTTAATTTAAGATATAAGAGCTAGCTAGAAATGTGTATAAGCTAATAGGACAAGCAGTGTTTTAATTAATACAGTTTCTGTGTGATTATTTCGTGTCTGGGTGGCCAGGAAGCAAACAAGCAGCCTCAGCCTATAAAATCCCTTTTGTTCTATAAAAATAAAAATCGAAGTTATTACTGGAAGCTCACTAGTTAAGTATTTAATAACTTTCTGCCAAGGGTTGGAGAAATGTCTCAGTGATGAAGAGGATTTATTTCTCTTGTCAACAACCTCAATACATTTCTCAAAAAAACATCAAAAAGTGTTTCATATCCATCTTTTCTTCCAGCTCTAGAGTTTCAGAAGCCCTTTTCTGGTCTCTCCAGGTCAAAAAGACACACTTGGGTCACATACACATATCTAAGTAAAATTTCATACACATAAAATAATAATACCTCTAATTTTCAAAAGCCTCCAAAATTTATTATAATTTATTGATGAATTGGTCATTTATGTAGTTCTTCTAAAAAAGTATAACCAAACAAAATCTTTAATCATAGTGGATTAATATATCTAATATAAATTATCAATCCTCTTATTTATCAGACATAAATCATCTTTTAAAATGTCTACAAGAATTGTATTATACTGGACATCCCTGAAATGGAAGAGAAGAAATAGCACCAAAAAATAAATATAAAACATCCTAGATGTCCCTTAACAGAATGGATTTAAAAAAATATGATACATTTACACAATGGAGTATCACTCGATGTTTAAAAATATGACATCATGAAATTAACAGGCATATAGATGGACCAAGAAGAAATGTCCCAGATTGAGGTAACCTAGAAAAATAAATATGGTGTTATTCCATACTATGTAAATATTAGCTATTAAGTAACTGACAAACATGTTACAGTTTAGACCAATAGAGATGAAGAATAGAGGAAGGGACTAGGGGAGACATATGACTATTCTTGAGTGAGGGAACTAGAATGCATTTTATGAGTGGACTTGGAGCAGGGTGGGGGAAATCAGGTTGAGAGAGAATGGGGAAATAGGATTGTGAGAGGAAATTACAGGAGAATGAACTAGAGCTGAGGGACATTTGAGGCACGGTACAGAAACCTAATGCAGTAGAAACTTCCTAGAATATATGAAGATGTTCCTAATGAAGATTCCAAATAATGGGGGAGAAAGAGTCTATTGTCACCAAAAAAAAAAAAAAACTTCCAGTACTGTGACCAGGTTAATATCCAATTAAACTGTTGGTCAAAGAGGTCCATGGAAATCTACAAGCAACCTAGGCTATTGCTGAAACAATAGATTGATTTCCACAAGCTGAAAGTCCACATTGATAAAGACAACACCCACACAACTCATTGAACATAGAAAGACAGAGTTGGAACCTATATAAAACCTTTTTCCCTGTGATCAAGTGTTTTTGGTACTGGAAGATACACTGCAAGCTACCAAAAGAGAAATGTAAACACCAACCCAGCCACAAAACCTATTATCTACAATCTACTTGCCTGAAAAATATGCTTTGGCAGTGGTTACACAAGGTTTAACCAACCAACACCTGATTTGGCTTAGGGCATACTAAAAGTGATGGAACCCATATCTAACACTGTTTGGGGACGAAGAATCAGAGACTATATAGCATAAAGACCTAGGGTAAACCCAAATACTACTGGTTTTAAAATTATGCACACACACATGTAATATATATNAGAGAGAGAGAGAGAGAGAGAGAGACTTTGCTAAACATTTAAATCATTCATTATCATGGGCTTATTTTGTATCTTTGACATTTATTTCTTTCCTCTTTCTACTCCCTCTTCCATATTTGTTTAACAAAACCTTTATAACTATATATATAGTTATATATGCATATATATGATAAAATGACTTCTAATGATATTCTGCTATATTTATAAATCAATCTTATTCAGTCATTGTCAGGGAGGTTTGCTGTGACAGCAGATGGGAATAGATACAAAGACGCACAGTGAGACATTATGCAGAGAGAGGGAAGAAAGAGAGACACCTTGGAACACACAGCTCTAAATGGGGTTTCTCCATCAAATACCTTCCCTTAGAGCTCATGGAACCCAATAAAAAAAGGAAGCTAAAAGAGTGTAAGTGTCAGTGGGGAAGAAGAACTCCAGGAGAACAAGGTTCTCTAAATCAGCTGAGTAAGGGTCATATGACAGTATGATATGATAGTAGCAAGCACAGGAGCTTCATGGTCTACATCAGGTTCTCTGTGTATATAGTATGGATTTCAGCTTTGTATTTCTACAGGACTCTGGAGTGTGTGAAGGAGTGGTGCTCCATTCTTGTGCCTTCTCTAGGGATCTTTTCTTTTTATTGGTTTTCCTTATCCAACTTTGATGTGTTTTTTTTCATATTATATTTTACTTTTTTGTTGTTTTGTTATTATCTCTTAGAACCCTGTGTTTTTCCAATGAGAAACAGAAGATAAATGGGTTCAGATGGTAGAGAAGGGAAGGCAAGGAGGAATTAAAAACAGTAGAGGGAGGGAAAACAATAATCCAGATATACTGTATGAGAAAAAATTCTATTTGCAATCAAAGGAAAGAAAGAAAACACAGCAAGCCATAACATAGAGACTTTGTTAAACTTTTAAATTATTATCATGGGCTTTTCTGTATCATTGACATTTATTTCCTTCCTCTTTATACTCCCTCTTCCATATTTGTTTAACAAAACCTTTATAACTATTTTATCAGTTAGGATTAAGTTCCAGTGCCTTTAACAATACCCTTAAGTGAATGAATCAGACTAGAGAAATAGCTCTCTCTCTAGCAGCAGACCAAGATTTCTCTCAATAGAAGACTGGATAACGAAAATGCCGTTAATTTATCTTGGTTGTAAAAAAATGAAATTATGAAATCTGTGAGTAAATGGATGGGACTAAAGAAAGCACACAATGAAGAAACAAATATGGTATGTGTTCCCTTATAACTAGATGTTAGATGTTAAAACATTAGTAATCAAGCAATAATCCAAAAAACCACAGAGGATGGCTATAAAGAAAGGGACTAGAGGTCAGGTCTTGGATTTTCCTTGGAAGATAAAGCAGAGTAGATATTTTTGTTTGTATTGGGGTAACTGGTATGGGAGGATCAAATGGGGAAAAATGGAAGTGGTGGGTGAGAGATATAATATGAAGAGGGACAGCTAAAATTAAGGGTCAGTTGATTTATTCCATGGAAACCAAATACTGGAGAAACTTCATAATGTATTTGGCAATAAATTTGAAGATGATTAGATGGAATTAACAAATAGTGGATAGCTGGAAAGAGATATTGCTGGCATTGTACATTCCTAGTGAAGATTCTAGTTCCAGGAATTATTACAGCTACTTGAGCTTTTGGCCAAATATACTTCGTAGGACATTTCCTCCTTCACCATGATGCAAATAATACAAGCTTTTTATTTCTCTCCACAAAGTAATGTGAATGTGCTGTTGGTGAAGACATATTCAAACATTGAACATGGAGAAGTTGATTTGGTGCCTACCTATAGCTTTCACAACTGATAACGTGTTCATAATATTGGAACCCTGCATGCTACAAAATGGGAAAGCCACCAATCCAGACAAAAATTCTTCGATCTATATTGGTGACTACCATACAAGACACATTACTATGATATTCACACAAAGTTTGTGGGACTAACCAAACCAACCGATGTCTGATTAGCTCAAAAGGTCACTCCACAAGATAAAACACCAAGACACTGCTCAGCTGGCCCATAAAATGAGACTAGACAGGCCAAGGACCTAGAAGAAAACAAAATAATACTTCTGCAGAATAAACCTACCAAACAAATGACATTCTCCTATACTATTATATTAGTGTCTTATTCACCCATCACTGGAGAAGTTTCCTTCATCAGTACGAATTATGTAATTATAAGAAAAATTACAGAGACCCACAAATGGGCAGTATGTAGGAAGTGAGAAGCCTTGAAACAGTTGGTCCTACATAGGACTTTTTATTAATTGCCTTCCCTCAATGCTCAGGGAAACCTATAGGATATGTAGGGAGATCATACAAACCAGAGGAGATGGAAAACATGAAGCATATAGGGCCTTCTTCATAAAGCATTACACATGAACATTTTTTCTTATTTTCCTTATCCTACAGGTCTTTTTCCCATTTCATGTTATTATGGAATTACTATAATTTGTATCTCTGCATCTCTATTTTTCTTGTTCCTTGTTTGGCTATTTTTCTGTTCATTTATTGTTTTTCTCCTGTTAGTTTATTTACTTTCCTTCTTTGTTTTTTCTTTTCTAAAGAAAGAAAGAAAGAAAGAAAGAAAGAAAGAAAGAAACCTTGCTTGTTTTTTGTGTGAGTGAGTGAGTGAGTGAGTGAGTGAGTGAGTGAGTGAGTGTGTTTGTTTGTATATATGTGCCTGCTTGTCTTCTAATGAAAAAAAGGCAAGAAAAGCTGTAGATTTGGGTAGCAGCAGGCAGTACAATGTGGACCTGGGAGAGGTTGAGTTAGAGCAAATCACAATCAGAATATATTTTATGAAAAAAAATCTACTTTCAATAAAAATTATTTAAATACCATAAAAATCATCACATTCTCTAAAAGTACAGTGCATGAGAAAGACCTGGTGATAAGAATACTAAATCTTAAGAATACATGTTAAGGTTAATCTCTGTGAGCCGTTAAATCAATTGAAGTAAGTGTAGGTGGTATTCAGAAAGCTTGACATACTGTTGACTAAATCACTCTGAGAAATATCATTTAGGTAATGAACTAGGATAGCATTGAGGATCCTGTGTCTGCACAATGGGTGACAAGTACCTTAGCTATGAAAAGAAATGGAAGAAATGAATATGGAAACAGAGGTGGGGTCGATGCCAGAAAATATTAAATATAATCCCAATTGAAATATTCATACAACACTTTCAAATAAATAGTGGCATATACATATTTAAAGCAGGGAGAGTCTACATTGTATATTTATTATTCAATTTAATCAGTGGATGATTAATATCTTGATGACACGCACACAAAAAAAACAGTACAAAGAAAAAAAGAAAAAGAACACAATCCTGTGATAATAATACCTAAAAGAAATTCCTACAATACATAGGAAAGAACTGAAAGAAAATTTGTGAAAGTCCAGTTTGGAACATGCAAAAGAACATGGTGTTTAATGAAACAGGAGGTTGTCAAAAACTTAAAGCTTGGAAATAGTATAAAATGATAGTGCATACTGAATTTAGTGAAATTCAGTAGGAAAACAAATATGCAATTTTTAAGATTTAATGTATGTAAAATGTATATATTTTGGTGGTGTATCTCAATGGACAGAAGATTGCTTGGAATATAGCACATTTCAACAGTGTTGAAACAATAAAGATCAACATGTTAGGAAATAAATATTTGCACCTGGATTTAATTACAATTGCAAAATAGAGAACTTTCCATCTCTCTTTGCTTTAATAGATAAGAATTTATCCTGTAGACTCAATATATTGTTGATTGATGTAATAGAATTATTCCAAACCACTAAAGGAGAATTTTGCCTATTATTTTCTACTTCTGTCTCATATTGTTAAGAATTTTAGTTATTTCATTCATTAAAGAATTTTCTTTAAAATAATTGTCTTTATTTTGAACAAACACATTTTCAACTCATTAAAGAAGAGATGATTATGACACTTCACATTTGAAGATCAAAGGAACTATTTACTAATATTACTAATATTTGTATTACACTGTAATTGAAAGTAATTTAGTGATTGAAGGTTTGATTTGCAAATAATATAAATGCTAACTTGTTCTCTATATATGAATACACATGCACACACACATATATATATATATATAAAATCAGTTGTACTAAAAATAAGTTATATTAATTATTTGTTCTGATCTGAAAACAGGAGCAAGAGAATAGAGCCCATATAAGTTAACTGCCAAAGCTTTAACTGTTTGTAAGTGACAGATGGTCATCTGGAGTTTGTATACTAGAAAATAAACTTCAGACTGGTTAAGATTTTACTACATGGTAACATTAAAAAAACCTTAAAATCCTATTATAATTTATATAGGTTTTTATTGTGTCAGCACTTGTTTGCTTTTATTTTTATTTTGCTATTGTATTTTAATTACATTTCTTGCTTTCCTTTATTACCTACATACTCTTTCATATACCCTCCCCCACTCTCCATTAAAATCCTAGCCTTTCATCAATTCTTGTGAATGTAGTCATATAAATATTTATCTTCTTAATTGTACCTGCTGAATCTATATAATTATGCTTATATAATTATGCTTATAATTATATTTCAAAGGCTGACTGTTTCAACTGTAGTCTTCAGTCTTCATGAAAGAAACTTCTTTTTGCAACAGATGGAGCCTGGTACAATAAAATCACAACCAATCTAAATGTGGAGTTTTGTATCGCAGTCCCAAAGACAAATTTTCATCTTCTCAATCATTGGGGCCTTCTAGCCCTAAATCTTCAGATGTGAGTACAAAGTAGTTATAGAAACAAGAAAAGTAAAATGGGGCAATTGACATGAGGGGTATTAAGGACCAATTGGATAGGAAATTACAGAGTATAAGCAATCTTATTAGGGAAATGGGAAAAGGAAGAGGGAGAGGAAGTAATCACAGAAGATGGGAAGAGGGTAAAGAAGAAATGGGTGATATGATAGAAGAAAGGGGCAAATGAGGCTCCTTATGGAGGAGGTTAAATATTGAAGATGAGAATGAGGCAAAGGGAAAGAGCAGGATTCAAGGATTCTGATAGGGAAACTCAAAAAGTACAGCATTTACTAACAAAATTTGTAAACCTATCATTTCCTTTTTATTGATTTTTATTGAGCTCTATATTTTTTCTGATCCTCTCCCTGCCTCTGGGGAGGGGAAGTTGGGAGGGGGTTCCAGGGGTTGTTCCCAATTTACTCAGGAGTAAATTACTCTTATAATCCTCCTGTCTCTCCCATCTTCAGCAAATCATGCTGGCATGTGCCAACACAACCGCCAAACCTATCATTTCTAACATATCTTTTGGGGCAATTGCATATGAACTATAGAGACATATTTCTCTATGAGCCAAACGCTGCAACAGGAGTCAAATATTTTCCACAATAAAATTTCTCTTAATTTAATTTTATTTCTTGGTGTGTGTGCATGTGTTCTAGAGTGCATATGCACTTCAATTTGTTTCTGTGTTGGTATGTGAATGAAGACATCTATGTGGAGGTCAAGTGACAATTTTCAAGAATCTGTTTTTAATTTCCACCCTGAGTCCTCAGAGATAAAACTCAGTTTTCATATTTTGATGAAACATAACTTCACTCTCTGCACCATCTTTTCATCCCTAAAATGTTTGTTTCAAAGTAGACTTCTATTTATACTAATCTGACCTCAGAGAAGAAATTAGATTTTATTATATTCTCTTTATCCATCCATACATATTCCCAGTATCTATATAGCTACACTAACTGGTATAACATTTTTCTAATTAATGAACCTACACTGACCTATTATTATCCTCCAGAATTGCAAGTACTTGTCTATATATTAATGATGATTTTGAATATATTTATAATGGTACATTTCCAGCATTAATGTATTATGCAGAATAGTTTTACTGTCATAAAGAACTTGTTACATTTATTCAACTCTTCTAATTTTTCTAAGCACAGCAAATGATTTCTTATGTCATTGATGATTATTTTGATGCTGTCATTAGTACCTTCATTGTTTTCCTTTTCCAGAATATGAAAATACTTAAATTTCATACTATGGAGCTCTTTGAGATTGACTTTTGTTTAACAACAAATATTAAGTTAACAAAATACACTATTTTTCTGTGCCTTTTCAAGCCTTAAATAGTTTTTTCTCTATCCTTTGCATATACCCAATTAACTGATTAATTTAACTTTTTAAAAACTTGTTGATTGCTTTCAAGTTAGGGAAATTGTCAATAAAGTTTCAGCAATCACTAGTAAATTTCTATTTTAACATATTTTCAATTCATTGGAGCTACATGTTTATAATAATAATCAAAGCATATGATGAGTATGTTTAGCTTGAAGCTGTCAATTTTCCTTCAAGAACAGTACAGTCATAAACAATGATTGTGAATTCTGGAGACTGGACATTGTAACCAGTGGCCTGAATTTTGATTACTCTATATTACAAACAGAAGACAAATTACATAATGAATAGAATTTAAATATAGATGATTTTTCTTTGTGACTATGCAATTGTCCAGTTCTTCCCATTTCAAAATAGAGGGACTTTGTCACTGACAGAATATTGTAAGTTGACAGCAAGTGAACAGAATAAGAAACCTCGAATCATGCAAGATTAGATCACTCCTGACTCTTTCTAAAAAGGGAAGCACTTTCAGAACCTATCCTCCTGTTCCCTGCCCACCTGGGCGCTATTATTCCCATCCCCATCTTCCCTGAGTTTACTCATGAAATCTCTTCTATTTACCATCCCAGAGAGATCTAGGTATCCTCCGTTGAACCCTCTTTGTTACTTAGTCTCTCTGGACCTATGGACTGTACAATGGTTGCCCTTTATTTTATAGCTAATATCCACTTAATAGTAAAGACATACCAAGTTTATCTTTCTGGGTCTGGGTTACCTTCTTTAGTTCTATCCATTTGCCTGAAGATTTCATGATGTCATTGCTTTCAACAGCTGGGTGATACTCTGTTGTGTAAATGTACCACATTTTCTTTATCCATTCCTCAGTTGATGGACATCTGCAGGAAAGGGAGTGGGGCAGTTCTCAGGTAAAAACAAGAGCAAGAGAATCTCCTAGGAAACTATGAGGACAACCCCAGATAAAACTCCTAGCAATAGGTAGGCAATCTTATCTGGCTATCTCCTGTGATCATTCAAGGCTTCCAGTGGATGTAGTGAGACACCAAACTGGTCATATAATCTTCAGCCCACAGTTTGTCTTGCCACTGGGATGTGCTGGGATAAGAGTGATCTAGAGATTGAGTGAGTGACCAACCAATGACTGGTCTAGCCTAAAAATCATATGAGGAAAGTAAGCCAACTCCTGATACTTTCTGAAGGACCAGGATCCACAGGATGGATGACCTAGAGACCTAGGATAGAACCAACATGACTGAAGGAAAAAAATTGTCAATGTAATTATGCCTAATGATATTTTATCATGCTCATAGATTAATGCCTAGCCAAATTATCATCAGAGAGGCTTCATTCAGAAACTGATGGAAATAGATGTGGAACCACAGCCAAACATTAGGTGTAGCTCCAGGAATCCTATAGAAAAGAAGAAAGGATTCTAGGAGCCAAAGGTGTTAAGGGCCCTGTATGAAAACCCATAGAACCAACTAACTAGGGATGATAGAGGCTTACAGAGACTGAACTGACAACCAGGGAGACTGTACGCATCTGACTTATGGACACTACATGGATATTAAAGTTGTTTAGCCTGGTGTTCTAAGGGGACTCTTAACAGTATGAGCAAGCGATGTTTCTGACCCTTTTACTGGCTTTTGGGATCCTGATACTCATCCAGGGTCACCTTTCCCAGCCTCAATACATGGGAAATACAATACTGCACTTTGACATGTCCTGTGTTACTGACATTCATAGGAGGTCTGTCCTTTCCTGAACAAAATGGGAGGAGGAGTGAATTGGGGACTAGGGAAAAAGGAGTGGGGAGAGACTGGTAAGAAAGGAGGGAGGGGAAACTGCAGCCAGGATGTAAAGACAGAGAAAGAGAATGGAAAGAAGGAAGAAAGGGAGGGAGAGAGGAGAGAGGAAGGAAGGAAGGGGTGAAGGGAGGGAGATATAAAAAGAGAGGAGAGAGAGAGAGAGAGAGAGAGAGAGAGAGAGA
>LOEQ01003006.1:194797-221273 GCA_001685075.1 Bramus lutescens | reverse complement strand
CTCTGAATGTGGCTCACAATTGGGGCAGACTGAGAAGCCAATGATAATGGCACTGGGATTTGTCTCTACTGCATGTACTAGCATTTGGGGATCCTATTCTATTTAGATGCATACCTTCCTAAGCCTGGATGGAGGGGAGAGAGCCTTGAACTTCCCACAGTGCAGGGAACCTTGCCCTCTCATAGGACCGGAGGGGGAGGGGGGAAGATATGGGGAGGAGCGGGGGGAGAGTGGAGTAGGGGAGAAAGTGGAAATTTTGATTGGTATTATTTATAAAGTATTAAAAATGAAATAAAATGAGAACATTAAAAAAAAGAAGTCGATAATGGGTCAAGGACTAGAAATAAGTGATGCATAGAGAAAAGAAGGAAAAAGACCTGAGGATTCTGCTTGAGGAAAATGGAATGCACAGGGTGTGAAAAGATAGTTAAGGGCCTTCAAAATAATGAAAGGGGGAAAATGTAACAGAAAAAAATTGCACAAGAATGAAAATGTAAAGGGAAAAGCTGGAAGTGGAAAGTGTCTAGGACACTTACATGCTAGACCTTCTCGTGGGCATGCTCTCTTTATTCTCCCAGGGGACACATAGTCTGTTGGCAAACTCTCCTACATTGTAATTTGGAAGCCTTTATCATTCCAAACCTATCAGCAGATGTATCTACAATTCCACCAATTCCTCACACTCTGCCATTTGGATTTCTCAGTTGTGTTCAAAGCAGGTTATACTAAGATTTTATAAGATGCATCACCTGAAATACATAAGGAAAGGGTAGAAGCAGGCATCCTAGGCCCTCGACTCCCCCACAGACCCTGGCATCAAGAAAAGAGAATCCCTCAAAAAATTAAGAGGAGAGCAGTAGGTTCCTCCAAAAAAAGTGTTAGGATTAGTACTCTAAAACTGACATCCCATGACTGCTAAACATGATCAACTAAACAGAATTCTTCGAAATGACATGTATCAAAACTATAGTGAAGGCACATTGACTTGTAAAACTCACTAATAAAGGCAAGTGTATACAGAAATATGTGATACTGTAATTATGCAATCATTGCATAGCAATCGCTTTTCTTTTTAGCATACAAGATGAAAGGTAAATATGTAAAAATAATAGTGAATACATTATATTGAAGATGTGATTTGTTCTATTATAAAACTAGGTATACAGGGAAATAGAAGAGTTTTGCATAATATTGAAATTCAATTGTTAATGCAAATACATTTCTATTATAAGCCCAGTTTCATGAATAAATTCTACCAAACCATGTTGTGATTATACTCATTCTTCCAAACAATTGAAAAATCAATTATTTTCAAAATCATTTTATAAAGCAAGAATTGCTTTTAGATGAATGACAAGCAAAAGAACATTCGCTTTTAACTATAGGCTATTTTAGGGGGAGAGTCATTCTGTTTGCACTATTTATAATAGTTAGTACCATTTATCTTTCCATAAGGCCAATGAAATTGCTGTCAAAATATGACTGGCATTTTTGTGTTTGTAGAAATATGAAAAATCAAAAAAATTATACGAAAAGGAAAGATTTTGATTTAACGATGTAACTTTGAGAAAACTAAAGACATTTACTAATTTAAAATTATAATACATAAAGTAATTATACAGTATACTGCATGTATAAATATAGACAAATATGTCAAAATTGAAAGCTTGCAATGAATTTATATGTGGTCAATTGAGCTTAAAACATGGATACCAAGACTACCCATGGGGAAGTGGTAGTCTGCAACAGGTGGTATTGAGAAAAATAGGAATTCACTGGTAAAAGAATGAACTTTGGCCTTTACCTTATATATGTTTAAGAAACTTATATCATTGTATATATGTATCTATAGACACACAAAACAGAAAGGGGTATAATGAAATTGGGTACAACTAATAGGAGCTAATTAGTGAAAACTTAGTTGTCTGCAACTTGGAAAAGCTGAAGATCCAGGAGATGCCTAGTCTGGGAAGCAGATGCCTGAGCAATCCCAGTCTAGTGTGAAGGCAGGAAAATTCCGAAAATTCCTGCAGTTCTGCTGATTTCAGTCCACACTGAAAGGCCAAATAGTCAGCAGGCTGATGTCAGAAAATGAGAATGAGGACAGTATGACAACAGGATAGATGTTGTCAAACTGTGGGGGAAGGGGAGGAGAGGCAAATGTGCAAGAAACCGGTTTTGTTTGTTTGTTTGTTTGTTTGTTTGTACCTAGGTCCCTTTTTAGAAGACACTGCCTGGGCTGGAGGTAGCTCTTTTTGCTCAACTAATCTCAAGAAATGCTCATAAGAAATCCTTCCAGAGGCCCATGTCTTGACTCATAGCAGATCTAGTGAAGTTGATAATAAATATTAATTATCAAAGATAATTGCATGAGAAATAAAATAAAAACTTCACAGGATCCAGAGAATTTTGTGTATATATTTAAAGGAAATGAAAATTTCAAACAGATATGTATACTCCCACATTTGGTGTAGAATCATTCAAGTCTGACAGGCTGAGTAAACAACTAATGTCCATTGATGCACAAACAAAGAAAATGTGAAAATTAGTAATGAGATAGTTTTTTTCTTTAAAACAGGAGAAATTGAATATTTTACAGTAAGCGCTTTAAGCAAGATAAAATAAAATTAGTCACATAAAATAAGTTTGCCATGGTTTTCCTTACGTGAAGCTTTTAAAGTAGTCAGATTTCACAAAAATGCCTGAAGCTGAATGGTGACCGTCAGGGGCTAAGATTGAAAGCATGAAATGCTTTTGTACAGAGGATCCAAAGTTCCAGCTGTACAAAATGAAGAGCAGACAGTGACTGTGCAGAGGCGCACATTTATTTCCCAGGATGCAGTCTTCAATACTTAAGGCAGGTTTAAGCCGCATGGAAGCATAGCATCTTCCCAGATTGTGATTTAAAAGTGCAACAATTTTCAGAAGTTAACAAGAAGTGTTCCCTGACTGGATTACATGATTGCATAATTAGCACTGAATTCTACTTTTAGTGACCAGAGTTAAAATTTACTTCCTAGAGTGAAAGTGATTATAATGTGTTCAGCATTTTAAAAAAAGTGAGTAGCTTAAAGTAAGAGTGCATTAATTTTGATAAAACATATCTAATATCTGAGAACCTCAGAAAAATACCCTGGGTTGAATTCATTCCATCTTTTTAATCTTTTAGCGAAACTTTAGAATTATGTTTACATGTAAATTTACATTTCTAATATTTGACTGTCCTATTTCATTCCCATTACTTTGCCTTTTATTTATATGACACTGCATGCAAAATGCTCTGTTAATCCCATGATATATAGGCTCAACTGAGTACTCAACTTGTTGCTTTGATTTATCCTCCAATTATGTATCATAGTAGTGAAAAGATAAGGAATTTTTTCTTGTATAAGAAAACAAAAGAATTTTCATTCACTACTTCTTGAAATAAAAGCTGTTTATCTCTTACATGTAATTAAATAGCCTTAAATGAAAACTGGTATGGAAGTTTAAATGACCGTGGCCCTCATAGCCACATATGCTTGAAAGCTTAGTTACCATCTCTGAAAGATTAGAAGGACTGCCCTTGTTGGAGTAGGTGTGGCCTCCTTAGAAGATGTGTGTCACTTAGGGTTGGCACTGAAGTTCCAAAATCCCATGCTAGGCCCAGTCTTTCTCCCTCTATTTTCTCTGTCTGTCTCTGTTTTTCTGTCTCTATCAGTCTCTGTCTTTGTCTCTGTCTCTCTCTCTCTGTCTCTCTCTCTCTGTCTCTCTCTGTCTCCTTCTGTCTCTCTGTCTCTCTCTCTGTCTCTCTCTGTCTCTCTCTNTCTCTCTCTCTCTCTCTCTCTCTCTCTCTCTCTCTCTCTCTCTCTGCCTCCCTCTCTTTCTCTCTCTCTGCCTGCTGACTGGATCAGTATGTAAAGTTCTCAGCGCCTGCTTCAGTGCCTACTGCCAGCTTCCTGCCATAATGATCATGAGTAAGTCTCCAAAATAGTTAACAAGAGCCCAATTAAATGCTTTCTTTTATGATATTTTCCTTGATCACGGTGTTTATTCAAAGCAATATAACAATAACCAAAACACCAGAGAAACACATTTTTCATGTTTAGATTACATGATGTATTAAAAAACTAAAATATACTATAAACACAGTTTGTTAGTAATATGTGTCAAATCAAGAATCTTTGTCATATATATTATGTATTTAATAACTAAAATGTGGAGAGCTTTGTATAAAATTCTGCCTTATTAAATCATATTTATCTTATACAATATTAAAATATACAATGATTAATTTGACAGCATACTACTTACCCATTTTATTTGAAGGTGTAGTAATGCATACCCAAGTTCAGTGACTTAAAATAACAGTAATTTATTTTTGGTCGCATGCCTGGTTGGTTGATTGATTGAGACAGGGCTCATCAGGGTTATTCTGCTTCATGTATTTTTAATGCTCCTTGGACTAGTGTACTTGCCTTAATGCATTATTTTCATGGTATGAGTTGAGGTACAAAAACAAATACTCTACAAGAACAGTTCCAGCTCTGTTTTCTGTCTACCTGTCAATATTTCATTGGCCAAATAAATCAGTGTCAACCATATTGTCAAGAAGCAGGAAAAAAAAACTGTACCACTATTGTCACACAAAACTGCTAAACGAATATATCTAAAACATATAAAAATAAATAGCTCAATAACATTATTACTGTACATTAGACTCTGAAGGGTACTTGTAATAATTGTATTATATTGAACAAGTCATTTTATAGGATTTAATGAGGTCAAGTCACCTACTTTCAACTTGTTTACACAGTGTTATTGACAAGTAAAGGGATACAGATAAATTTCATATTTACTATCAATATTGAGAGATAAAATGATACAAAATGGGAACCAAAATTTTAAAGTAAGTACACATAGGTACACCCATTATTTCCAAGAAAGGTGGAAGAGTACAAAGAAAGAGAAGATCGTAAAATGACTTTGATAGTTGGCTACATGACTATTGGATTTTCTTTTTACTTTTGCTATCAAATACAGTCATTCCGCTGTTTGTTGCATCTATTTTTTTTCTTAAGGCTTCCTTCCTTATTTTCTCCAAGGATATTTTATTGGCTTTTACTGTTACTATTTGCTCAGGTTTCTTTTGGATTGTCTGTTCATTCTTTATTTTAGTTGATATTTAACTTTTAAGGAAAGTCAGTGTGTGATCAATTATAGAAAATCAAAGTAGCTAGAGTAGTAAAATCCAGAATTTTGCAGCTCAAATATGCTCATCTTAACATTATTCATTTATTCTTATATTTTTATCTTCTTTATCCGGAATACATGTGATTAAAATAATTTGTGAAATTTAATTCATTATTTCTCTTTTTACAATATATGCATATACATATATATATATGATAGATATTTAACCTGCAATCACACCTTTCCTCTACAACTTGTTCAAAGATTTTCAATAGCTCCTCTCTGAAAGCCATTTCATGCAGACTTTCTTTCCCTATTGCTTTCTTAGACTGAAATAGGATAGGCTTTTTGTGCATGCATAGTTTGCAGACTTTCAAAGAGGCAGGGATTCATAAGAAAACAAAATCATCATACACAATTATATACAAACTAAATGCAAAAATCTATGCAAAAATAACATGAAACCATTTCGACTGTTACTGGAGCTTTTGTTCCTCTCTTGTATTCACTTAAGGCAATGTCTTTGCAAAGAGTCTTTTTCAAAGGTAAAAATCACAGCTGATGATACCAAATTCTGCCATAGCAGAGTACACTGAAGATGATAAATATTTCTTGCCTTCATTATTGCCTTTAGTTGGCTTAAGAAGACACTTAGTCTAGCTTTGGCTTCTCCCCTTCTGTGTAATATAGGAGGTAGGCATCATGTCTGCTCTAAGCTTTCAGGTTGAATTTGAGTGTACTCAAATTTTGAAGCAGGGTGTAGACTTAAAATAGAGGGGCAACATTAAAAAGGCATGACATATTCCTTTACAGAAGAGATATACTTTGACCTTGTAGCTGATAACGTTTCCTCCTGTGATACTGGAGCAGACTTCAGACTTCCCTTTACAGCATGCTGAATTTGCTGTTATTCTGTCGTCCTTACTGGTTTAATTAGGTGTCATCATTTATTTGTACAAAGCTAATTCAACAATATTTTAAACTCTATTCTAATTGTTTTATTCATGTGAGTTTTATCTGACCGTGATATTTTAAAGTAAAATCCCATAGGTCTACTGCACACCTTTAAAAGTGACAAAAAAGCACAGAATGAAAAGAAACTCCTGACACTTCTTTGTCAAGTCAACAAATTAGCCTCCTCACAGACAACAGCCCTCAAATTTTCAAGTAATTTATTTGAAATTTCAAATAACCTTGTTAGACATTTTTTCTGTTTTTTTTTGTTTTGTTTGAGCCTTAAGTTTGTATACGTACACATATTCTGTTATATTTATTAAATTTATTCATTCTTAAATTTATATACATAATTTACTATTTTCCCTTAATTTATAGAATTTATAAACAATCTTTGGAATGTTTGACATTCTAGGTCTGACAACACTACAGAGATTGCTAAATAGTATTCATTCACATTTGGAGGGAAGTCGCTGTCCATGATGGTTCAATTCACAAAGCTATTTTTCCTTCATTTACTATTTACTTGTTTGACTTCCTTGGCTGATGACATAATGACAGTCACGATGACTCATACCTTTCTTTTTCTTTTTGCAATACTTGATGTCAAACTTGGATCCTTATTAATTCTAGGCAAGTGCTAGAGTCCTGAGCTATGGCTGCTGCCCAAGAATGTTTTTCTTTATCTAAGTCCTCTGTAATGTCGCTTATTTGCTCTCAGTTTTCTTGGAAGACTGGGTCAGTTTCCCTGATTCATGAATCTGGTCTGCACTTTGACTTTTCTTTTCTTTTTTTTTTCAGATGGATGAGAAATGAAAGAAATGACATTATTTTTCTCCTAGGAGAGGCTGTCAGAGAAATTATAGTTTTTGCTTTGATCCTCTGAGAACCACGAGTCAATGTGACATGAATAAAGCCAAATGAAAGATCACAGGGACACAGGGACGGAAAGGCCCATGCATCCCCAAGGCCCTTATCCTTAGAAGACCTTCCATATAGAATCGGAAAGAGTAAGATTGTGGAAGATCAACAGGAAAGCTGTAATGCAAATATTCCCTGTTGATCCATGCAAATGGTGCATCACACAGGAACAACTGAATGGGTGTGCATAAACAGAAACAGAATGACCTTATAACAGCACTAGGCGAAAAAGTAACGAACAGAGTGAGATGCACCATCCAATCCAATTTTCCTTAATAAAATATGTAATATACAATAATACCCACTTGAATACTTAGAGATTCAAACAATACATAATTTAATATTATTTGACTTTCTATAGTAGAAAGGGATACAGCAGAAAGATAAAGGAAATCTACAAAATAGGAGTAGTTTCTTCTGATAACAGCCTAAAATTAATGGCCACTAGTGATAATAATCCGAAAATGATGGAGAACACTTTTTTTTTTGTTCACGAATCATTTCTACTTTCCAAACCCAAACGGCCGCGTAAGAAGGTGACTCGGAATTGTTAATTAGGACTGTCTTTAACTGTGGCACGTGTGACTGCTATCTCAATGTCCCTTGGATGACGTGAATGTGAAAAGCAGTTACATTTGATCACAACTTGCTGGAAATGAGGTTTTTAAAAGTTCAAGAGAACAGTAAAAATGAACCAGTTTTTAATATATAATACTTCAGGAAAAAACACCAGCACAGAAAAAATGCAAAAAGAGCTGATGCACTGATTTGATGTGAGACAATAGTGTCCTTCTCAATTTCTTCGTTCTATTTCTTTAGGACACAGAGCCTTATATCTAGCTGAGTAATTTGCATCAGGGCCTCACATTGCCTGCTTTGTCTGATTATTGACTCAGCCACATAACAAGCTACCTGTAACTCCTCAAATCTCAGCATTCTGAGAGCAGCCCCAACACCTGCCACTGCTGGGAATCGCAGTGGTCACACCTTCTGTTTCCATGTAACTGTGATGCACTTTAAGCATAACTCATATTGAAACCTGGACCATAGGAATGTATCTCTTACACCAGTGATCTGATAATAGGGTGTTATTTTCTAAACTATAATTAATTAATTGGCACCTTCAGCATTTCATTCATCCACTCATTTAACTTAATCAGATATTGCCAATTACTTTTGTCCCTACTTGTTCAAAAAGTTATGCCACAGCTATTAAGTTATGCACTGAACTGACTTTTTATGAATTATATCCTAGTATCTCATTAAGGAAGAGAGAATGGGTAAATTTTATGAAATTTTTCATACTTAGTTTCACTGAAAAAATGCATGTATTTAAAACAATCTGTGCCATCTTGACTCTCATTTATGTGTGTGTAGTTGTTTCATTTTCTTTAAATTATACTGAATTTTATTTAATTTTCCTCCCTTATCTCTATTCCCAGCATGAGTTCTCAGGTTTCAGAGACTACATTAAGATATACCATTTAGATTCTTATTTTGGAGTTCTCACCACAGTACTACTTCGTTACTTATTATTAATGATTTCTATTCTAATGAACAATAGTAAATAATATATTGTATGCGGTTGAAATTATTTCAGGATTTTTAGATTATTTACAAAATGGTATATTTATAATGCCCCAGAGTAGCGAAAAGTGGGCCTGCTATAAAGGAAGCAAAGCAGGCAGCACTTATGGGAACAGGAGAAACTGACTAGATAGGGTAAGAGTCCCAAAGCAACAGCTCTGAGAATGTCCTTCTAGAGGCCAGGAAGAGAGTTCTCTGCGACCATGTGCACTTGTCTAGAGCTATACTTAATGATGTGACTGATAAGGAGAAAGGACCGTGGGACACCTTGTGCTTGGGTCAACTGCTCTGGTCAGTTCATCCTCTGTCATTGTTCACTCTACTTTCTGAATTAAGTCTTTTAAAAAGTCCTAAGGCTAGCACCTAGATGGTACCCCTCTTCCAGGGAATAAAGAACTTTTGCCTTTTTTCCCACTGTCTTTTTTCAGTGTTCAAAAGATTTAGTCCACAACAGTTATTTGAGTGTATTTATATACATTACTATTTCAACAATACAAATAATTCACAAATTTCATCTAGGCCAAAGAATATAACAGTTTTCATAGAAATTATTTGAATATGGTGATACTATCATCACTGTTTTATGACTAGAATTGACTCTGGGAATTTAACAAGTTATTAAAAAACACACAGTAATTGCAGGAAATGTTGCATTGGAACTAAGAGAAGCTGGTAAATTTTTACTTAAAATTTAACAGATGAAAGCAACTAGATGCTTTTGTCCAGGATAAAATAAAAATATCTGGAACTATTTGCTTATTTAATTTTTTCTATAATGGAAATGAAATTTAATTCCGAGAAAAGAGAAAATGGTTGCCTTGAGAAGTTTGCCTTTGTCCTGTGACATTGAATGTGTGATTCATTTTACACATCCATAGGCTTCATTAGCATCTCTGCACAATACTTCTTCAAGATGAGTGACACCACGTATTTCCCATTATGCAAATATGCATAATTTTTTTGTTCTATGTAAATACTGGTACAATAATTTAGTGACTAAAATATCAGCATGTTATACATATTTCCTTAGAATAGATCCACAGATGTGAAATAAAATTTTCAACAGGCTATCATTATTATAATTTGTTTTGTATTATTTTTATTGAACTAAACTTATTCTCCTCTCCCCTCCCACCTTCCCCTTCCCTTCTACCCTCTACCATGATGTCCATGCTCTTGATTTACTCAGGTTATCTTGTCTCTTTCTCCTTCCTATGTAGATCCATATATATTTCTCTTAGGGTCCTCTTTGTTGTCTAGGTTGTCTGGAGTTGTAAACTGTAGGTTAGTTTTTTCATTGTTTTATGTCTTTAAGTCACTAATGAGTGAGTACATATTATGTGGAAACAGAAATTGTGAGCCTATTTCCACATTGACCAAAGGTCAGAGAGTTGGAACTTACCTCTAGTTCCTTTTAAATTCTACCTAGAAAAAAGGTCCCACCTAGATTTAGAGCAGAGTTCTCTCTCAAGGTTATTGTCCATAGGCATGACCAATAGCCAGATCTTGTATTTAAAGTATAGAGAAGTACATGTGTTTCTACCTCAAACAAATTCTAAGGATCAAACTAAGGCTTCAGTTCCCTTATGGAGATAATTTTGGATTCCACTCAGGGAGTAGTTTGCCTACAGAATGTTTCGGTCCAGGGTGTGAGTGTGACTTTCTTTGTTCCAGGCACAGAATGTTTAACTATGTATATAGCCAGCAACATTCAGTTGGTATGTTTATTTTCAATTATCATGTTAATGCATTTTTTTGGTCTTGTTCCTACATTTTGGGGTCAGGGGTACTTAAAGCAATTGGAAATTAAATGTGGGCAAATTTCAATACTCATTGCATTTCCAATCTTGCCCTATAGGTTTCTCTGTTTTGCTATTTTCATTTGCATCTTCATACTTTTACTACATTTCTAAATCCCCACACCTCTACCCTGAGAAGAGATATTTTTGTTGAGGATTGTCCCTGACAATATTATATTTTTCTTTCTGGGTCTGGGTTACCTCACTCAAAATGTTTCTTTCTAGATCCATGCATTAGTATCAAATTTCAGGATGTCATTATTTTTTTACCACTGTGTAGTACTCCATTTTGTAAATGTACCACATTTTCTTTATTCATTTCTTGGTTGAGAGGCATCTGGGTTGTTTCCCGGTTCTGGCTGGAAATAATGCTGCTATGAACCAAGTTGAGCACATGTCCTTGTGGTATGATTAGGTGTTTTTTTGTATATACCCAACAGCAGTTTTGCTGGGTCTTAAGGTAGATTGTTACCCAATTTTCTAAGAAATCATCAAACTTATTTTCAAAGTGGTGGTAGAAGTTTGCACTCCCACCAGCAGTGGAGGAGTGTTTCGTTTACCTTCCATCCTATATCAGTGTTTTTTATCTTGGCTATTTTGACAGTTATAAGATGAAATCTCAGAGTAGTTTTGATTTGCATTTCTCTGATAGCTAAGGATGTTGAGAATTTCTGTAAGTGTCTTTCAGTCATTTGAGATTTCTCTGTTGAGAGTTCTCTGTTTAGGTATATACCCCATTTTTTATTGGATTGTCTTTTTGCTGCCAAGTTTCATGAGTTCTTTGTATATTTTTGAAATCAGTCCTCTGTCTGATGTGGGGTTGGGGAACATCTTTTCCCCTTCTGTAGGTTGCCATTTTGTCTTGTTGATCATGTCTTTTGCTTTATAGAAGCTTCTCAGTTTCAGGGGGTCTCATTTATTGTTTCTTTCAGTGTCTGTACTACTGGGGTTATATACCTGGGAAGTAATCTCCTGTGCTAGTGCATTTAAGCATATTTCCCAATTTCTTTTTTATGATGTTCAGTGTGGCTGGTTTTATGGTTAGGTCTTTGATCCACTTGAACTTGAGTTTTGTACATAGGGATAGATATGAATCTATTTTTATTCTACTACATGTTGATAGCCAGGCATGCCAGCGCCATTTGTTGAGTATGCTTTCTTTTTTCCATTTTATATTTTTAGCTTCTTTGTCAAAACTCTGATGTTTGAAAGTGTACAGTTTGATACCTGTGTTTTGATTTGATTCTCTTGGTCCTCCTGTCTTTTTTTTTGCCAATACCCGGCTGTCTTCATTACTGTAGCTCTACAATAGAGTTTGATGTCAGGGATGGTGATGCCTCAGGAAGTTCCTTTTTTTTACAGGATTGTTTTGACTATCCTGGTATTTTTTGTTTTTCCATATGAAGTTGAGTATTGTTCTTTTGAGGTTTGTGAAAAATTTTTCCGGGAATTTGATGGGCATTGCATTGAATCTGTAGACTACTTTTGGTAAAATTGCTATTCTGGTAAAACTGCCATTTTGGCACAACTGCCACTCCTACTGTTAAGTTCCAACTGCTACATTATAAAAGAAATACTTACAGGTCCACGAATTTCATTCTTTGAGTTCAGAAGAGTTCATTGATGATGTGAAAGTTTTGAGAAAGCATCTCTGGCCTATTTCCTAATTTAAAGCTGCCTGAGCCAAGAGGACAAGTCATCAACATCTAAGACACCCACTTTTTCTAATTCAAGTTCTTAAAGAGCTTCATGACAAGGAATTTTGAGTAAGTAGATCAATCATACTTGGAAGGAAGCCTCCTTCAGCCTCCAATATGCAAGGTTTCTGGTGTTAAAAAATTGCTTGTGATAATAATCTTTTAAGAATCTATAGGTTCATGAATCATTATCCTCAAGGTAATGTATTATAAAGAGTGGTGTGAAATGGATAAGGTCGATAGAATTGGAAATCCATCTGTATATGTTAATAACATATACCTCACACAAAGAACTCTTTGACTCTAGGCCAGAGACTAGGAGTTCCATTAGAAGTAAAAGAACCATCTAGGGTTCTGTTTCAATGTACAGATTTCTCTCTCCTTTTCCAGAATATTCCTTTTAACTCAATTCTCAGAATTATTTACTAGAAAATCTTATATGAAGTTAAAGATTGATTAGAAACTCATTTGGATTTTAAAATCCATGATGTTTTCATGTCTAATTTCAGTCAAGGCTTTTTTTCTCTTCTTGTTCAAAACACCACTGACAAACTACTTCCCATATATATGAACTTAATTATCATGTATAATTCATAAAAGCAATGTATTTGTTCACTTGCTTTGATTGTTTTATGTAAGCTTACTATTTTTCCATATATTCACCATGTTTTTTTTCTTTTGTTTTATGATAGAATTTGTTCATATCACACATGGTTATATCTAATTAACAGTACTCCTACATCTTCTCGTCTGAATGTTGGCATTATGGGTATGGGTAACTTGACTATATTATCTTGTTGGTCTTGTTTTTCCTTACTTTTAGTCATTTAAGAGTTCTATTTAAGGTCATTTTTCTTTACACTGAAATTTGTCCACTTTGTAACTGTTAGGTTTTCCTATTTTAAAATGTAGCTTTGTTTTTGAAATAAGAGTTCAGGTTTTAAACAAAATATTGATTTCACTATCTTCTCTATTTCACAGTGACACTCATTTGCTGGGGTCTGAACAGGTCATCAATAATTTTAATTACTGACTTTTTCACTTCTAGAATTTCTATTTTATTATTTTATATATTTTTACATTACATTTTACAGATTCTTGTTTTGTGCAACTAATTTCAGTTTTGTTTCTCTTTAGTCTTCAACTTAAGTTGGATTTCAAGATCACATGGCTTTGATGTGGACATCACTGTTTCAAAATCTTAGAACGCTTTCTCAGTGAGAAATTTCACTAATTTTAGTAGAAGCCTATAAAGTCTAGAAAACAATTTTTTTCTGCTTTTTCTTTTCTATGTGACAGTTATTCCTTCACTCAAATGATTAACCTAAATCACTACTAAGGATAAAATCAGGTCGTTCTAGGTTATTTGTATCAGAAAATTGTAGCTCAACCAAATTCCAACTTAATTTGGGAAGGTTTAAGGACAGCATTGTGAAGTTTTTGGGACTAATTTCTTACCTGCTTTTCACTTGAAGTTTCCCAAAACACAATTAAGTTTTTCAGCTATTGTGCAAATAGGCCTACAGTCAAAAAAATAAAATAAAATAAAATAAACAAAAAAACGTAAGTAACACAGCTTCTAAGCATTGATTTTGAATATCTACATCATTTTCTTTATTATAATTTAGACAGAATAATACACAGTAATTTGTTAGTATTTCTACAAGAGGTTTTAGAAATAATATCAATTGAACTTTTAGAATTTTGTGTTAATAAAAATGGAGTAATGAAACACGTTGGTTTCATGTGATTATTACTTTTGAAACCCTAGTCTTGTGAAATTATATAGGTCCTCACCTATTAAAATAAAATGAGTTTATGAAAATTGTAAAATCCAGAGACTCTAAGTCATTCTGCACATACAATTAAATAATGGAGATCTCTATTATGGACACAAAGTTGCTATTGTTAAAATGTATTAATATCCACAAAAATATTGTTCCTTCATTAAAATAGTTAATTGTCCTGATGAAAATTACAACCCAGAGGATAAAGGTCCACAAACTTAACAATTTTATGAACTACAATTCTAACGTATCCAAATGAAATTGGATTTGCTCTCTATTTGGACTGTATCTTAAGGTTCATATGCTGAAAAGTACACATACATTTCAGTCTGTTGCTAGCTATTTGAAGCTCATAATATGCAATTTAACTTTATCTTTTAAAATGTTGGCCTATTCTGTAGGCAAATTTTGAGTATGTAAAACAAGTCAGGTGGTAACTTATTGAGGAAGTGCTGGCTGCTGGTAGAAACTATGTTTTTATTATTCAAACAGAGTTCTGTGTGATACAGCTGAATGTTCTGAATTATTCAGGAACTTGAATTTTCATATTCTAGAAAAACATGATAGAAGTTAAAATTATGATCACTGTCATTTTTAAACTGCTATACAAAGAGAATTTATCCTCCTTAAATCAAGATGTGCTGTGTGTTAATGACTTACAAATAATAACTCATAAATGTAACAGGAGAAATTATTTTACAGGTATGTTAGGAAATTTATATTGATTTTTCAATTTTTATGCTTTATTTGGTTATACAAGAAATTTCTTCAGGTCTAATCTTAAAAATTTTATCCTCTACTATTACATATCCATAAGACATTTTCATGTTTTAAAATCATATGTTTCATTATTTCATGTCTTAATACGAGTCTAGCTTTATCTAAGCCATAATTTTTAGGCATAAGAGCCAGTAATTCTGTTATATAGTAGCCAAAAGCATTGTGTAAAACCATTGTGTCTTATATTTCTACATATTTTCTGTCTTTATAATATAGAAACATTAATTTCAATACATTGCTCTGTTTGATATGTTTATATATTCTTACTATGAATGCTAGTAATTTTCACCTCTCATTCTTCCTATAGACACCATCCTTTTCAACTAGCACTCCGTCTCCGATCATATCTTCATTTTTATGTGTGCGTATGTGTGTGTGACATGCACTGTGTTTGAGATACTTGCTTGAAAGTTGATGGAAACCAAGGTCATGGATTAAGAGCAGTTTATGTATGTCTGCATTACCGAAGAAAGCTTACTTCTCCCCAGTCAGATTTAATTTTCTGCAGTACTTTTTTGGGAGGTGTCGAGCCTCATGTGTTCCTCCCCCATCTTTGATGACATGTTCATAGGCCCAATCATTTGCAAGACTTGTGGATTTAACCAAAGCTGCTGTGAGACCATGATTGTAACTTTATTGACTAAAAGAGTAAATATTACCATATAAATCTTATAAAACTTATCACTTTCAGCTACAATTCATATTATGAGTATACAACATGAGAACTAGAATCATTTATTATTGGATTACTTGTTCTTTTGATGACCAATTTCTTGAGTTCTTTATATGTTTTGGAGATCAGCTCTCTGCCTGATGTGCGGTTATTGAAGATCTTTTCCCATTCTGTAAGCTGCCATTTTGTCTTGTTGACCATGTCTTTTGCTTTACAGAAGCTTTTCAGTTTTGGGAAGTCCCATTTATTAATTGTATCTCTCAGTGTCTGTGCTATTGGGGTTATATTTAGGAAGTGATTTCCTGTGCCAATGCATTCGAGTATACTTCCCACTTTCTCTTCTACAAGGTTCAAAGTGGTTTGTTTGTTTTATATGGAGGTTTTGATTCATTTCGACTTGAGCACAGTGATAGATATTGGATCTATTTTCATTCTTTTACATGTTGATATCCAGTTTTGCCAGCACCATTTTTGAATATGCTTTTCCATTTCCATTTAATATTTTTTTTCTTTTTGTCAAAAACTAGGTGTTCATAGGTGTATGGATTAATATCTGGGTTTTCAGTTTGGTTTCATTGGTCCTCCATCTGTTTTCAGTACTGTAGCTCTAAGCAGAGTTAAAAGTCAGGAATTGTGGTTCTTCCAGAAGTTACTTTATTGTACAGGATTGTTAGGCTATCTTGAGTTTTTTGCTTTTCCATATGAAGTTGAGTATTCTTTCAAGGTCTGTGAAGAATCTTGCTGGGTGTTTTATGGGCATTGCATTCAACCTGTAGATTGTCATTTTTAGTATGTTAATTCTGCCTACCCAAGAGCATGGGAGATCTTTCCATTTTCTGGTGTCTTCTTCAATTTCTTTCTTCAAAGATTGAAGTTCTTGTCATACAGGTCTTCCGCTTTTTGGTTAGAGTTACTCCAAGATATTTTATATTATTTGTGGCTATTGTAAACAGTAATAATTCTCTGATCTCTTTCTCAGTCCATTTATCATCTGTGCAAAGAAGGGCTACTGATTATTTTGAGTAAGATTATCCTGCTACATTACTGAAAGTGTTTATGAGTTGTAGTAATTCCTTGGAAGAATTTTTGGGGTTGCTTATGTAAATTATATCATCAGCAAATAGTGAGAGTTTGACTTCTTCTTTTCCAATATGTATCCCCTTGATCTCATTTTGTTGTCTTATTGCTCTAGCTAGAACCTCAAGAACTGTGTTGAATAGATATGGAGAGAGTGGACAAGTTTGTATTGCTCCTGATTTTAGTGGGATTGCTTTGAGTTTCTCCCCATTTCATTTGATGTTGGCTGTGGCTTGCTGTATATTGCCTTTATTATGTTTAGGTGTGTTTCTTTTTATCACTACTCTCTACAAATCCTTCATGAAGGGATGTTGTATTTTGTCAAAGGCTTTTTCAGCATCTAGTGAGATGGTCATGTGGGGTTTTCTTTCAGTTTGTTTATATGGTAGATTATATAGATAGATTTTCATATGCTGAACTATCCGTGTATCTCCAAGATGAAGCTGACTTGATCATGGTGGATGATGTTTCTGATGTGTCCTTGGAATTGATTTGCCACTATTTTACTCAGTATCTATGCATCAATATACAAGAGTGACATTGGTTTGTAATTCTCTTTCTTAGTAATGTCTTTGGTGGGTTGGGCAACAGGGTAATTATAGATCTACAAAAAGAGTTCAGCAATGTTTCTTCTGTTTCTATTGTATGGAACAATTTGAGGAGTATTACTATTAGTTATTTTTTGAAAATCTTAGAGAATTCTGTGCTGAAACCCTCTGGTCCTGGGCTTATTTTTGTTGGGAGGACTTTTGGTGACTATTTCTATTTCTTTAGCAGTTATAGGTTTATTTAATATGCTTATCTGGTATTGGTTTAATTTTGGTAAGTGATATTTATCCAGAAAATTGTCCATCTCCTTTATATTTTCTAATTTTGTGGAATACAGGTTTTTGAAATATGACTTAATAATTCTTTGGATTTTCTCCATGTCTGTTGTTATGTGCCCCTTTTTGTTTCTGATTTTGTTAATATGGATATTCTTTGTCTGCCTTTTGGTTAGTTTGGATAAAGGTTTTGTTTATTTTGTTGATTTCCTCAAAGAACCAACTCTTTGTCTCATTGATTCTTTGTATTGTTTTCTTTGTTTCTATTTTGTTGATTTTAGCTCACAATTGGATTATTTCCTACTGTCTAGTTCTCTTGGATGAGATTGTTGGGGGTTTTGTTGTTGTTGTTGTTGTTCTAAAGTTTTCAAATGTTCTATTTATTCACTAGTGTGGGATTTTTTCCAGCTCCTTTACGTGGGTATTTAGGTGTATGAAATTTTCCCTTAACAATGCTTTCATTGTGTCCCATAAGTTTGGGTATGATTTGTGGTCATTTTCATTAAATTTTAGGAAGTCTTTAATTTCTTCCTTTATTTTTTCCTTGACCCATTGATGATTCAGGTGAGCCTTGTTCAATTCCCATGTGTTTGTAGGCTTTCTAAAATTAGTGTTGCTGTTGAATTCTAGTATAAAGCCATGGCGATATGATAAGCTGTATGGGGTTATTCCAATTTTTTTGTATCTGATGAGAATTGCTTTGTTACTTGGTTTATGGTCAATTTTTGAGAAGGTTCCATGAGGTGCTGAGGAGAAGATATATTCTTTTTTGTTTGGAACCAAAAAAAAAATCTATAGATGTCTCTTAAATCAATTTAAGTCATAATATCTTATTTCTCTGATAATTTTCTGTCTGACAGACCTGTCCAGGTGAGACTGGAGTTTTGAAGTCTCCCACTATTAGTGTGTGCGGTTTAAGTATGATATAAGCTTTATAACTGTTTGTTTTACACATGAGGATGCCCTTGTATTTGGGGTATAGACATTCAGTATTGAGATTTGCTCTTCATAGATTTTATTCCTGTGAGTGATATAAAATGTCCTTCATTATCCTTCTTAATTTATTTTAGTTTGAAGACTATTTCTTTAGATATTAGGATAGCTACACCGTCTTGTTTCTTAGGCCAGTTAGATTGGACAATATTTTTTCAACCCTTTACTCTGAGGTCATACTGTCTTTGAGTTTGAGGTGTGTTTCTTGTATGCAGCAGAAGGATTGATTCTGTTTTCATATCCAGTCTGTTACCATGTGTCTTTTCAAAGGTGCTTTGAGTCCATTTATATTAAGGGTAATTAATCACCAGTGATTGCTAGCTCCTGTTATTTTATTTTTCATTATTGGTGATGTTATTGTGAGTGTTTTTTCCTTTCTTTGGGATTTTCTGCTGTGAGATCATCTGTTGTCTATGTTTTCGTGGATGTAGCCAACTTCCTTGGGTTAGAGTTTTTCTTCTAGTACTTTCTGTAAGGCTGGGCTTGTGGCTAGGTATTGGTTAAATCTGGTTCTGTTGTGGAATATCTTGTTTTCTTCATCTATGGTGATTGAAGGTTTTGCTGGGCATAGCAGTCGGGGCTGGCATCCATGATCTCTTAAGGTCTGCATAATGCCTTACCAGACCTTCTGGTTTTCATTGTTTCTGTTGAGAAGTCAGTTCTAACTATGATAGGTGTGCTTTTATATGTTACCTGGACTTTCCCTTTTCCAGCTCTTAGAATTTTTTTTATTTATTCTGTATGTTTAGTGTTTTGATTATTATGTGGCAAGGAATCTTTTTATATACAGTCTATTTGGTGGAGAACTAGAATCTTTAAATGAGTGAAATCTCAACATAAAAATTTAAAGGACAATTTCACAAATAGAATGGTAACAAATGGTAACAAGTATAGACGTGTAATGAGGGATAGATTTTATTTACTTTATATATATAACTTCCAAAGAATAAAAACATTTTAATGTTTACTAATTTGTCATTCTAAATTTTATTGCTTTTATATTTTGAAACAATATTGATGCTGTAGCAAATATGCAGCATAAAATTAAACATTCATTTGAAAATATGAAACTGGATAGACTCTCATCAACAACTACCCATTCTACCTTTATCTAAAGTCATTAAATTTTCTATTTCTATGACTTTGATTTGTCTAGATAATTAAGAAGAATATAGATAGTCATTACTTTCTTCTTGTGACTAAGAAAGAATAAATGCTTAAAATATCATATCTGAAAGAACAAAAAAATCAACTAAAATCATTCCTGTTACAATCCACTTTAATCTCTTATTTTCCAAAAAGAAACCAAATTTAATTCAAATAATCTCTGTAGTGACAACTAGAAGTGAAAAATAAAGCCAATATCCCCCCTGATTATTGACCCAGACACCAAGGTACAGATCATCAAGATAAGGTACTGAATTACCTAAATTAATTAACTATAAAGAAAAAACATAATCTATAATTGATGCTGTCCTAAGAATATATAAATTTTAGAGAGGACCTAACCTATTTTTAAAACATTTACCTTGGAAAACATAATTATTTTCTCTTTTATTCTGAAATGAAAATCTTTAAAAATTGGTTTACCAGGTTCTCAAATTTGGGCTTCCTTCCTCAACCACTATGATCTATCTTTTAAATATTAGTCAACTTGAAAGACAGTATATGTGTTTGTCAATTTCTATGACTGTGATACAAAACCTGAAGATAGGACTTAAGGGAGCAATGGTGATTTTGACATAATTTATGGAATTCAGCTTATAGTTACTTGATTCTCTTATATATAGGGTTGTAAGGGGGAAGGTAGAGAATATCATGGTGGGAAATGTAAAGCAGAATAAATAATCCCATGCCAATGAATAGAAACTAGAAGTAAAGAAGAAATAGAGATGTGAATAAGATGTACCCTCCAATGACATGCCACCAAGGCTTGTGGTTACTTATTATTCTTGTTAATCCAATGAAAACCCACATTCTATTTTCACCATCTCTAATATTTCCATTAAATTTGAATAAAGCAATGTATTAATTCTTTATTCGGGTTAAAATCAATATGTCCTAATCACATCCCAAAATTACTAACTCTAGATATTGCAACTGAGGTCATGATTTCAACACATGATGGTGGGCAAGGACAATTTCATATTTGAATGACAGCAGCCCTCTCTCCTTACTACTGAGAAAGGACAGGAGCCTAACTTCTCTGGTTTCTTTGCTCCAAGTTGTGAAACTACTTCACCTCTTGACTACAAAATAACCAAAGTTTGTTAAAAGTTAAACTAAAACCTTGGGAATTGGCAACTAATGAGCACAGAGAGTTCAAAGTATATCTCACCCAACTCTAGATGGAGTCTTCTACTTGCCTGCTGAAGATTTTCTTTGAATATCACCTTTAGTGTTATTATGATTATGACAATAATAATGCTGTAAAGACTAGGATACTCATAAGAAAATAAAGAAGAATGAAACCAGATTCCTTATTAGGCCATAGAGAGAATCAACTTTTTATGATTTGGCCTCATATAAGATAATAAATTCCATAAAAATGTAAGAGCATTTGAATTTATACATTTTTATTCTGAAAGTACATATCTTTTAAAGATTTTTCTTATCAATATATGACTAAAAACATTGAGGTTACATGTATCTTATATAAACAATGTAATAATCCTGTAGAAAATTCATATCACTTCTCACTCCTTAAAAAACACTATCTATAGGCATAAATGTGGGTACATCTACAAAAATATGTTTAGAGTGTGTGGAGGGGTGCTGGGTGTGTGTGTATGTGTGCATGTATGAGTATGAATGTGTGTGCATGTGTCTGTGCAGGCATAATGTTCATAATATACATATGAGAGTGACATAAATTTTTCTGTCTTCCGTTTTTAATGACCTACAAAATACCAACATGGGATGTGGCTATTTTATCCTCTGGCTAAGTGAGGAACATTTTAAATACAACATTTGATCATTAGGTCTTCCTCATAATCTAATGACATTTGAGTCATGAAAAGAGACATAAAAAATACTTATTTTTCTAGTTTCAACATTTCAATGGATTTTTCAGGTTTTGCAATATATTTGATTATGAAAGTGTAAAATCTCATATGAAGCTCCACAGCTTTACAACATCAATTCTAACTGTATAAATCTCCATTGAGATATAAAGATTATGGTTCTGGTTAATTTTGCTTTATATGGTTATTGTTTTTTAAATAAATCCCCTGGTACTGGAGGTGCAGATGATTGCTACTTTTGATGTGGATGCTTCATATAGAATTATCTTTCTCTGAAAGATCAGTCAGTGCTCTTAACTGCTAGGACATATCTTCAGCCAGAGAGCTCTTTACAATAAATTTTAAATTAAAAACTCATTAAATATGGGTATTTACATGCAAAATTGTCTAAAATATATTTAAACACATATGCTGAAAAGAATTTGTGAAAACTCACCTTAGAATATGTAGCCGCAATTGAAGCTCTATCCAAGTGCTCTACATGAGGAGATAGACTACCTACCAAAATGCTGACTTTATTAAAGATGTCAAAATTGTCTAGTTACAATTAAAGAATGAAAAGTTTGTGCTTTCCATTTCCTTCCAATGTTGGGGTAACATTAATTTTTAGTATCACTTTTGTCTTTAATATAAATTTTTGTACCTTGACAGTACTAGATATAGGGAATATTTTTTAAAATTCATGAGTGATCATGCAGACATTGAACCATTGATAGTCTCCTAGAGCTAAAATTTTAAAATTTTTTCCAGTTTAACCTATAACCAGTTTCTGTGAACATTTCTTTTCTGTTTGTGTAGACATAATCCCTGACTTTTATTAAGGTAGGTTTAACCTAGAACTTCAATATTCCAGTCCAGTGCTCTACCACACAGCTATCCTTGCACTTTCCTAAGGCAGTTTTCAGCAAGTTGCCAAAACTTGTACTTGTTCCATATCCCAGACATGCATGGATTTGTTCTCCACCTGCCTCAACCTCTTTCTTAGCTGGAGCTCTTGCCATCAGCTCCACATTTGTTTTTTGTTTGTTTGTTTTAATTTGTTTATAAATATATTTTATTGATTATGCATGATTTTAAATGTCTAAACATTTTAATTTAATGGATGAAATGTATTTTTATCTACATTCTTAATATCCACTTTCTTCTGAAAAGCATCTTAGGTGTACACACACAAAAATATAAAAGGAGATGCTATCTTACTTGGTTATTTTCAGTATCTCATATTTACAAAATATGTTGCATCTATTATTGTTTATGGTATTTATCTTCATTATTTTCTACTTGAAAAATGTCATGTTCCTGTGTCATGACACAGGAACCAATTTTCTGAACCAATTTTCATTTTGGTATCAAGCTGCAAAAGGAAAAAAAGTAAGGAACAGTGAATATAAATAGCTTACAAGTAAAGCTCATTTAGGGGAAGAGCTCAGCAAGCGAGGAATTCAGGGAAAAGACAGGAAAAGAAGAAAGGAAATACCTAAATATTGATATGCAGAATATTAGCTTGGAAGAAAACACAACTGAGCTCACTGAGGCAAAGGGCAGGATATTTTCTTAGTAACTACTTATATAAATTAATATGGAAATATTTTTGTAATTTTGTATCTATTTTTAATTTAATTTTCCAAGTATTTGGAAAACTGACAGTAAAGAACACACAAAGGTCTGAAACTTCAAATTTTATTAAGAGCCTGGCTTAATCACTACGAAAAGCAAAGTTAGAACAAGAAGCAATGATTCCATGAGTTTCTTAGTTCAACTAATCAGGAACACAAAGTTGCTTCTGGAACAAAGACTGACTTGTAGTCAAATGGCTACTCAGTGGTACGAAGTAAATTGGGTCCTAATGGGTCTGAAACCTGAACTGACATAACTTTCACTAAAAGGCACACATTATTTAGCTTTCAAGGAGCTTCAAAAAAATAGGAAAACAAATAGTCGGGTCAACCCTCACAAGTCCAACCACTTTCTGAGATTTCTGTTTTGTCATAGGAGATCTCCTTCAACACTCTTCTCTGATGTGGAAAGTCCTTCAGTTTATGTGTTGCTTTTATTGGTTAATGAATAAAGCTGTTTTGGCCAGTGGTTTAGCAGAATAGAGCAAGGCAGGAATTCCAAACAGATAAAGGAGGAAAGAAGGCAGAGTCAAGGAGAAAGACAATCACACATCGGCAACAGTAAACCATGAGACTCATGGTAAAATATAAAATAATAAAATGGATTAAATCAAAATGTAATATCTAGCTTGAAATATGCTTAAGTTATTGGCCAAACAGTATTATAATTATTATAGTTTCTGTGAGATTATTTTGGGACTGGGTGACCGAGAAACGAAACAGCAGCCTCCACCAACACTTCTCCATACATTCCTCTGTCTTAAATGTCATATAATACCATGAGAGTGCCAAATATTAAGAAAATGCATCTAAATTTGTTACCTCTATTAGAATATTTCTCTTTTATTATTTAGCCTATTGCAATCTAGGTCCTAGTCATTCAACTCCTCACAGTTGAATTGAACAAGTCATATATTAAGGGACAGTAAATGCTACGCTATTTTTGTTTGGCTTCCTATTGCAAACGATTTTCCATAAAAATATTTCATGTGTAGCACTTCTAGTAAACAAAATTATATAAACATTAACATTTTTATGATGAAAAGACTAGTATTGTAATATTATTGATATTGAATAATGAACGAGTTTGTCCATTTTTGCTAAGTTCAACAAACCAGACAGTTTATTGATACCAATTATATTTGTCTTCTAAATTCCTTACAGTCTTCTTTTCCAGTTTTTATATGAAATATTATCCAGAGGCTCAGATGTTGAGTGCTTTGTGTCCAGTCTTTTTAAAGGTTGTGGAAACATTGGATGATTGTATTATCTAGAGAAAGAAGGTCTTATGGGCCTGGTTGGGGACTAGATTTTACCCACGGTTCCTTCCCTGAGCCTTTTCTACTTCCTATGCCCTATGAAGTTAACAATTACCTCCCCTACCTGTTCGTTTTACCTCCACTATATGCTGATGAAGTGCAGTAATTTATGAGTCACTCTAAAACTGAGATCTAATCAAATATTTACCCTTTCACATTGATTATAATAGTTATTTTCACCATATA
Source organism: Bramus lutescens (assembly GCA_001685075.1). Classification (NCBI taxonomy): domain Eukaryota; kingdom Metazoa; phylum Chordata; class Mammalia; order Rodentia; family Cricetidae; genus Bramus; species Bramus lutescens. The sequence continues at coordinate 196,865 of LOEQ01003006.1, read as the reverse complement.
CCAAAAGAAGTAACAGTGAAATGATCTTTAGTTCAAATGACATTTTCTAAGATATTCTCCCAAATTCATTATACTCTAGCAGTTTCTTTCTAATGTACTAAAGTTTGTTTTTACTAATAACAAAAAATCTACATATTTTTTCTATAAATTTTATTTCTAACAATTTTCTTTTGATTACATTTTGAATTTGAGCAGTACTAGTTTGTAGTTATTTGTATTTTAATAAATAAAGCTTGCCTGAAGATCAAAGAGTAAAAAGTCCCACTGGTCAGCCTTACAGATATACATTTAATCCCAGTAGCCATACTAGTTTGCCATAGAAACATAGTGGTAGTGGTGCACACCTTTATTCCCAGCCATAAAGAGGAATATAAGACAGGAGGAGATAGCCCTTAGACACAGTCTCATTCTGAGACTCCTGTATGCAGGATCACCATTTCAGACTGAGGTAGAGATAAGAGCCAGTGACTGGCTGTTTTGCCTTTCTAATCTTCAGATTGAACTTCAATATCTGTCTCTGGGTTTTTATTATTTGTGCTACACTATTTTGTTTCTATATTGGCACTGAGTACTCTTAAGAATGTGTGCTGTCATCAGACATAACAGCAGCTGAGGCATATACCTTATATATATATGGCTTTCTTCTCCATGGTTAACCTGGATACCACTGTACCTCAAAAATCTTATCAATGTCTATTCAATATCTCAAAAATTCTTTGCTTTACCTCTTTGCCAATGTTGTTATTTCCTCTTTCAGTCTCCTATACTCAATTTTTTTAATGTTAGAGTGTTCTTGTTTGTTCTTGTCGTTAAATCCCACAGCACTAAATTTAGAGTTTTTTCTCAAGTTGACACAAACATTTTGTGCTTCTCACAAGGCATGGCATTATAGAATTTGTTGTCTCTCTGTTTCTAGTAAAGGCATAAGAATATTAATAAGTTCACAGTCTATTCTGATTTCTTAAATACAGGTTTACTTAATGATTTATTTTTGTTAGTAATGTTTTGGTTTACAAACTCAGTTTTTAAATAAAACTTAGAAAGTTGTTGCTAAGAACAATCTTGGGAAAAATATACATATGTCCCACAAAAGCTTGTCATTGCTTTTATCATATAAAATTAAATGCAACAAAAAGTGGCATAAAAAACACAGAACAAAAATAATGGCAATTTACTCCTCAGTTTAAATACTAGGTTAAAAAAATAACAGTTTTCCTTCTTTTTAGATGAGACAGAAGGTCTTTATACCTAGGTTTTGTTTCCAGTTTCCTCCTTCAAATAAAGAAATTAAAAAACAGAGCAAAGAGTGTTGAGGAAGAGGAATGGTTGATTATTATAATACCAGAAATGAGCACTATTTAACAATTTCTCTCATTCCTTGCCTACTCAAATTTGACATCATGAAGCTTCCTAATTTGGGCTAACTGAACAAGTAGAAACCACAACAATGAAGTCTAAAATTCAGAATTGCTAATCACCAACAAAGTTGTGTTATAAAAAAGCATGACCAAAGCAATATTGGTAGGAAGGATTTATTTCACCCGGTCAGTTGTATTGAGAAGAGTTAGGGCAGGAATTCAAGGCAGAAGCTTGAAGGCAGGAACTGAGGCATTGGGACGTGAAGGAGTGTTGCTTACTGGCTTGTTTTCCATGACTTGCTTAGCCTGCTTTCTTCCACATCCAAAACCAGCTGCCCAGGGGCAGGCAGCATTGTCTGCAATGAGCTGGACCTACCCGCATCAAATATTAGTCAGTAAAATGTGCCACAGACTTGCTTATAGGCACATCTTATTTAGACATTTTCTCCAATAGGAGTCCCTCTTGCCAAATGATTGTGACTTACGTAAAGTTGATATAAAACTAATAAGGCCAGGCAGTGATGGCACATGCCTTTAATCCCAGCACTAGGGAGGCAGAAGCCAACTGATCTCTGTGAGTTCAAGGCCAACCTGGCCTACAAGAGCTAGTTTCCAGGACAGGCTCAAAAGCTACAGAGAAATTCTGTCTCAAGAAACTTATAAATAAATAAATAAATAAATAAATAAATAAATAAATAAATAAATAAATA
>LOEQ01003006.1:159718-173434 GCA_001685075.1 Bramus lutescens | reverse complement strand
GCGGGGGTGCTCATAGGCAGCCTGGCTGAAGACCTAAGGCTGCTACCCCGGGCCTCCGGGAGGCAGAACCAGCAGTCGCTGCATCCAGAGCGCACTGTCACTGAAGGGAGCCCCCCTCTCTCTTTCAGCTTGGCCTCTGGAGGACTGAGTGGCCAGTATGTGACCCTAGACAACCGCTCCGGAGAGCTGCACACTTCGGCACAGGAGATTGACAGAGAAGCACTGTGTCTCGATGGGGGCGGAGGTGCTGCCTGGGGCAGCAGCACCTCCATTGCCTCCTCTCCTTCCTCTGACTCTTGCCTTTTGCTTCTGGATGTGCTGGTCCTGCCTCAGGAATATTTTAGGTTTGTGAAGGTGAAAATTGCCATCAGGGATATCAATGACAATGCTCCACAGTTCCCACTTTCTGAAATCTTTGTTTGGGTCCCAGAAAATTCACCTGTAAACACCCGATTGGCAATAGAGCACCCAGCCGTGGACCCCGATGTAGGCATTAATGGAGTGCAAACCTATCGCTTACTGGACTACCATGGCATGTTTACCCTCGACGTGGAGGAGAATGAGAATGGGGAGCGAACCCCTTACTTGATTGTCATGGGTGCTTTGGACAGAGAAACCCAGGACCAGTATGTGAGCATCATCATAGCTGAGGATGGTGGGTCTCCACCACTACTGGGCAGTGCCACTCTCACCATTGGCATAAGTGACATTAATGACAATTGTCCTCTCTTTATAGACTCACAACTTAATGTCACCGTTTATGGAAATGCTACATTAGGCACCCCCATTGCAGCTGTCCAGGCTGTCGATAGAGACTTGGGGACCAATGCACAGATCACTTACAGTTACAGCCAGAAAGTTCCACAAGAATCCAAGGATTTGTTCCACCTGGATGAGACAACTGGAGTCATTAAACTTTTCAATAAGATTGATGGGAGTGTTCTACAGACACACAAGCTCACCATCCTTGCTAATGGACCAGGCTGTATCCCTGCAGTGATCACTGCTCTTGTGTCCATCATCAAAGTTATTTTCAGACCCCCAGAAATTGTCCCACGTTATATTGCCAATGAAGTGGGTGGGGTTGTATATCTGAAAGAACTGGAGCCTGTTAACACTCCAATTGCATTTTTCGCCATAAGAGATCCAGAAGGTAAATATAAGATTAACTGCTACCTGGATGGTGAGGGGCCATTTAGGCTAGTACCCTACAAGCCGTACAACAATGAATATTTGTTGGAGACCACAAAACCTATGGACTATGAGCTGCAGCAATTCTACGAAATAGCTGTAGTGGCCTGGAACTCAGAAGGGTTTCATGCCAAGAGGGTCATTAAAGTGCAACTTTTAGATGACAATGACAATGCTCCTGTTTTCCCTCAACCTTTGATAGAACTGACCATTGAGGAAAACAATGCACCCAACGCCTTTCTAACGAAGCTCTATGCTACAGATGCTGACAGTGGAGAGAGGGGGCAAATTTCTTATTTCCTGGGACCAGATGCACCATCTTATTTTTCCTTAGACAGTGTCACGGGGATTCTGACAGTTTCTACTCAGCTGGACAGAGAAGAGAAAGAAAGGTACCGGTACACTGTCCGTGCTGTGGACTGTGGGAAGCCACCCAGGGAATCAGTGGCTACAGTGGCTCTCACTGTATTGGATAAAAATGACAACAGTCCTAGGTTCATCAACAAGGACTTCAGCTTCTTTGTTCCAGAAAACTTTCCAGGATATGGTGAAATTGGAGTCATTAGTGTAACGGATGCCGATGCTGGGAGGAATGGATGGGTAGCCCTCTCAGTGGTAAACCAGAGTGACATTTTTGTCATAGACACAGGCAAGGACATGCTGAGAGCTAAGGTCTCTTTAGACAGAGAGCAACAAAGTTCCTATACTCTGTGGGTCGAAGCTGTTGATGGGGGTGAGCCGGCCCTTTCTTCCTCCACAAAAATCACAATTCTACTTCTGGACATCAATGATAACCCTCCTCTTGTCTTATTTCCTCAATCTAATATGTCTTATTTGTTGGTCCTACCCTCCACCCTCCCTGGCTCACCAATTACAGAGGTCTATGCTGTTGACAAAGACACGGGCATGAACGCTGTCATAGCTTATAGCATCATAGGGAGAAGAGGTCCCAGGCCCGAGTCCTTCAGGATTGACCCAAAAACTGGCAACATAACTCTGGAAGAAGCTTTGCTACAGACAGATTATGGACTGCATCGCTTACTGGTGAAAGTGAGTGACCATGGCTACCCTGAACCGCTCCATTCCACTGTTATGGTGAACTTATTTGTCAATGACACTGTCAGTAACGAGAGCTATATTGAGAGCCTTTTAAGAAAAGAACCAGAAATTAATGTAGAAGAGAAAGAACCACAAATCTCAATAGAACCAACTCATAGGAAGGTAGAATCTGCGTCCTGTGTGCCCACATTAATTGCTCTGTCTGTCATAAGCTTGGGTTCCATCACACTAGTAACAGGGTTGGGAATATATATCTGCTTACGGAAAGGTAAAAAGCATCACAGGGAAGATGAACACTTGGAAGTACAAATTCCACTGACAGGAAAAATTGACTTGTGTATGAGAGAGAGAAAACCAATGGATATTTCTAATATTTGATGTTTCATTGTGGAATAACACAAAGGGATCTTTTAACTGCCATGAATAGTCTTTGTCAACTCAAACAATGCTGTGCTAAGGAGGTTCCACTGAAAGACAACTAATTTATAACTTGTAACATATTGTAAATACTTGTTTACAGGTTTTTAATTCAAATTCAGAGGTTATAAAGTGTGTACAGAATTTTTAAATGAAAATTAGTACTAACAGCTATATCATTGTTATTTATATATAATATATAAAACGCTGGACATAATTGGCAGCTCTCATACACCAAGCAAATGACTGACAAATCTCAAGACTAAGGTAAGAAAAGTACGTTTTGTTGGTCTAAAATGTCTTTTCACCACAAGAGGGCACCAGCTGCCCCTTTGCAGGGAACTGCAGTATTGTACATGATAGTTGTACATGAAATTGAGAGAGTATATTTTAAATATATTGTTTTTCACATTAAATATAAAATTAAAGTAAATTGAATTTGCCTACTTAAATATATGATAAGAATGAAGAGAAATCCACTTGTAAACAAAATTCATTACCTCATGAGTACATCAATTATAGTTTGAAAGAGAAGGCATTTGAAAAGAAGTGCAATTCATGTTGGGCAAGCATCAAACATTGCGATGTGTTCCACATTTGATCTGCTCAAGACTGCACTACTTTGTGCAAGTCCACCTGCTGTCTGTATGCTTTGCAAGTGTATTTACTTGCTAGAAATACAAGAGGTGGGCATCATCTGTGTATTCTTCTTTTTGTAAAATGTAACTAGACATTGCACTCACTAAGAGCAAGCATATTCATGTCTCAATCTCAACTTGCTTGCTTGGTGTTTACGGTGTCCGCGCGTTCTCAGCTTGTGAGCAGCAGTTTGTTCTTGGGTTATGTGTTAAGTTGTGTATGATTCTATTCATCTGCCACGTGAGAAAAAGAAAGGTCGCATTCAATTTGAACTCCTCTGAAAGCTGGTGTACACTAGTGATTGTTTTAGTTGGCATTTTATGTGAAAGTTATACAATTTTTGTAGTTGTTTAGCTCCGTTGGCTACCATTCTGGCTTCTTTATTTGGTTCTGGAAAACACCCAACAGTTTATTTGCAAACAGATTCCTTTGATACTTTAGTTTTGACTGACTCTTTTGCAATGAAGAAAACTGGTTTGTCAGTGATTTCTAACTTTTCTGTCTTTGCATGAGATGGGAATTTCATTTTATGTAAGAATTATAGCAAAGCTGTCAGTGTAAACGAGAATTGTGTTAGCTTCAAATGGGTCACTTTACTTACTTATCAGCATCATGTTCTGTATCGTACCAAATTGTTTATATGTCTGCAAATTAAAGGTATATATTTTCATAATTTCCTGATTGTTTTTACCATTTTATATCTGAACATGGGCTTGTTCTTTCACTGAAGTGCCTGCTATTGGTATCTGTTTGTTTTTAGGATTAAATGTGAGAAAATGTAGTATTCTGCTATGCTAAAGTTTATATTAAACTAATTCATGACTAATTAAGCATTGGGTAAATTATTAAGGGTGTGTATAATTTCAGCATATATAGAAGAGAGCATGCCTGTATATATAAGTTCTTATGAAACTTGCACCCATGCATGTGTATATTCATATTAATTAATTACAGATTTACTATCAGTATAACTTTTTCTCACATTTCAGCAAACTTCTTATTTGCTGTGTTTCATTAGCATTCCATGCTTTTTAAGGTAATAACAGAGCATGAAGGAAAAACTTAAACACAAGCACAGGGCTTATCAGATTTATATCAATTACTTATTGTTTCCTTCTCTTTTGTAATCTGGATAAATAAGTATGTGAAGCATCAGAGTTTGAGACAAAATCACTATATTTTCATGAAAGTTTCTTTTGTATGATAGACACTTGTATTCAGAGACTTATGAGGACATTTAAGCTCATAAACTGTTCATTCACAACTCTTATGTAACAAAGGAGGAAAACATCCTTTCTACTCATATTTTATTTAGTTTCTTTTATCAAAGGAAGAACTACATAAAGACAAGTAGCAACACTAATAAAAAATAAGTTCTCCACCAGCTCCATGACTTTTGCCATCATCATAAAGATAAAAATAAATACTTTCTTTATTTCTGAGTTTGATCATGGCTCATGTGTTGTGGGATGGCTATTGCACTTCATTTCTTGCATGAGAAATATCTATAACCTTAATAAAATTGTGCATTTTAAATATTTTTGTTGGAGGATTTCCTTTACACAGTATTTTATTCAGATTAAAAACAGAAATCTAAGGGAAAGCTAAAGTAAATTAAGCTTAAAGATAAAAGCTTCTTTTTCCTAAGACCGTGTGCTAGAACAGTTGCCAAAATGTATGCTAATCATGTCAATGTTGTTAGTTAAGCTGGCACAAAGATAACTGCTCCATTCATTAAGAGCTCTAATATCCATTTAACAGTTTGAGAACCAGTGAGCTCCCTTTGCACAATTTAATGGTGAAGGGATGGCTCTGACATTTGTCCTGCCAAATAGAGCCTAGAGAAAAGGGTACATTAATTTGAAACTGGGAAATACAATACCAATATAGTAATTTCTGCTAGAGGGGGGAAATACCTTACATTATTTTTCTCATTATCTGATTACAGAACATAGTTTTTATAAGCTGTTTTTTTCTGCAGTTACACTTTTATCAAGAAGAGTTCAAAAGTAACACACACACACACACACACTTCTTTTAAAACAATCCTGAAGAATTGGTAGATTAGAAAACCCTAATCCCTAATGTTTTGAAGGCTGTACTAGTATTTTTGAAAATAGCAGGCTTGATTGTACTATGAAACAACATCAGTAAAAGAAGCAATAAGGACGGTGTATGAAGTTGACTTGATTGCAGGAAGAAGTCTCACAAAGATTCTGATGTGCATTACTAGAAGATGCCTAAATTGAAAACTGTAAAAGGAGAAATCAAGCAATTCTTCATGAAGACACATTTCAAAATATTGATCTTTGGCAGCAAAGAGAAAATGCCGTCAAAATGCAGCAGTACAAAAGGGGTGTTCTTCAGCTCCATGGGGAAGCCTCAGTTCCTAGAGACATGAAACACAGATTCTGAGACAGTCTTCACTCCAAGCTGGATTTGCACACTCAAGGGTAAAGCAGCTTGCTGTTACAAAATTCCATATTCCTGACGTACATACTCTGCTTGTCATGGTGTGTTTACATAGGCATTGTAAATAAATATTGACAAAAAGCCAAGTTGTTCAAAAAAGCATAAAAAATTATTAATTCAATCCATTCCTAATTGCTGTTCAATGGTGACCCATCCTCTATTTCCTAATTCTTATATCAGATAAGAAATTACCATGTAAATTTTCAGATAGAACCAAGTTATTAAATTCCTTAATAATCTTCAAATGTCTCTTATTTACATATAATATTTTTAAATTATTACTTTTACGATAAGCTACTAAACTGGAAATGTTTTCCTGTACATTTACTTTAGATAATTTTTAGTGGGGCCACAGTCTACCTATGTATACAGGTCAGAGGACAACTTGGAGCGGTCAGTTCAAGTGATAAAACTCAGGTTGTAAGAATTGGCATCAAGCTCCTTTATCCACTAAGCCATCTGATCAGTCCCAGGATTGCCCTCCCTTTAGGACATCACACAAAGTAAACGAACATCACGGAATCCTAACATTGAACAAAGTAAGAACACTGTGCTAATTAAAAACATTCAGTTTCTCATTTTACATATATTTTCTATGCAAAATTAACAGTCAAGAAGACAGGGTTCCTTACAAATTTGTATTATGGTGTGGAAGGCCAATAAGGAAACAAAATTCAAAATGCTTTGCTTGATAAAAAGAGCTATTTCATGTACGTCATGGAAACAGGACCTACCTTGATCCTAGAAACTCCTAAAAGCCTTCACGATGGAATTAATTTCTATTCTGTGCTACCCTCAAAGATTTCTAATAGCATCCAGAGGAAAAACCTGAGGCAAGGAGTTATACAAGGAGATAAAGGTATCTGAAAACGAGAGGATTATATGCAAGGTATAAAATTGTGAGCATGCGTGCTTGCAGAAGTACCAGCCTTCCACGTCTTCCCGGCTGCCACAATAAATGAAATTAAAAAGTAGTTTTGAGAGGAAAGATAATGTTCACTTCAATTTTTTAACCAAGAAATATCTGTATTTAAGAAACCACTCTGATCATGTGTATGAATTTGGTTGAGGAGTAAACACAGATTGAATAAAAGTTTTAGTGACAATTTAACTTAATAAGAGTCTTATACTATGTATATGGAACATATAGGATTTTATATAAGATATAAATAAGATATAATGGGCAAAACTAGTGATACTATAATCATTTGCATATAAAAACCAGCAAGAAAATAGTTTCTATAATTTGTTTGGAGCCTATTCTCTCCACACATTTTAAAAATAAAAAGTGATCATATTCAGAGTAAACCAGCAATGAGTGATTTGAGGCAATAACTTCCATCTCTAATGTTCAGTTTTATGACAGATGGAATTACAAAGGCACTAATTTACCCAGTTCATTTTATCTTTATGGCTGTCAATTCTATTTAATTTAGCGAACGTTATTGTGTGTCCATGTGGTAGATATTTCATTATGAGTGTAACGTCACCAAATATGTCTTATACTAAGCATTTGCTACTCTATTTTGTTTTCAAGAACAATAAAAATGCACATACACAAATTTTCATGCTGAAAAATTGGGAAAATGTATTGAGATGTCAATAGATAATATTCAGGATAAATATAATCGCCAGTGTTGTTCTGAAAACAAAAAAGAACTATGATAAATTTAGCAATTTAAGGGAAAATCTAGAAAACATGACCTCAAAAACTAGGAAATAAGAGCCTAAGGGGCCCAGGCTCTGGGATTCAATATTGATTTTCAATAACATAAATAATTTTGCCCTCCTTGTCTCTATGTTGTTTTATTTTGAACTATTTATCTGTACTTAATAGTCAGTAACAAGTTCTCTAAATACAAAGCAAAATTATAGGCAGTTCTGGCTTCTTCCCACATACTTTCCATTTCTAATATTCTCCTATGTGAAAATTATTAATATATATCATAATAAGTAGGACTTTGAAAATTTAATGAGATATTTTTAACTATTATTTTCCTCAAATGAAATATTCTGTGATATTAGTTATTGTTTTATTGAAATTAAAAGTTTGCCATGAAGTGGTCATAACAGTTTTTTCTCTTAATCATTTCTAAAATTTATCCAAACAGTTTTCTTTATTATGTAACTGAAGCTTATGTGTTTAACAATATTCATCTTAAAAGCCTTACTTACAGATTGCATGCTCCAATATTGCTATCTTCCTTTTAGATAACATAAGGTTCGGTTTTCTTTTTCTCTGATAATGAGTTCCCTTTTCTTTTAGAAATATCACAAAAATCCAGAAAATGAATTTATTTATTTATTTATTTGTTTGTTTGTTTGTTTATTTATAGGTTTCTCAAGACAGAGTTTCTCTGTATCTTTGGAGCCTGTCCTGGAAACTAGATTTTGTAGACCAGGTTGGCCTTCAACTCACTGAAATTTGCCTGACGCTGTCTGAGTGCTGGGATTAAAGGTGGGAGCCATCACTGCCTGGCTAGATGATTCATATTTTCAAAATTCAGTAATGCAAAGACCACACCACTGATTTTATACTTGGCAGGGTTTCTCTTAGCTTTGGAGCCTGTACTGGAACTGGCTCTTATAGACCAGACTCATACAGATTCGCCTACCTCTGCCTCCCAAGTGCTGGGATCAGAAAATGGCTCTCCTAGGCACATATGTTTGAGTACTTGGTCCCCAGTTGGTGGAACTGTTGGGGAAGGTTTAGGATTTATGTCATTTGTAAAGTACGTGTGGTCTTGTTGAGGAGGTGTTTCACTAGGTGTGGGCTTTGAGGTTTCAAAGGCAGAACCAGACTCAGTGTCTCTCTCATTGCTTTTTGTTTGTGAATCTACTGCTTTTATGACATGACTGACTGCTAGCTGCCATGTTCCCTGTCATGAAAGACATGTACTCTAATTCTCTGGGAACATAAGCCCAAACTTAGACTCTTTTCTTTTGTAAGTTGCCTTGGCCACGGTGTTTCACCAAAGCCTTAGAAAAGTATTTAAAACAGAAGTGGACACCAGGGAGAAGACTGTGGCTATGAAAGGCATGACTGTGGCTTGATTTGGAAACCATTTTGAAATTAAACAAAATTTTCTGTCTCTGAATTTGAAAAGCAGTTGAATGCTATAAGTGGTGCTTGATGGGTCAATCAAGTAAGAATTTGAAAGACAATGGTGCTGAGAGCAATGTGGACTATGGGGGCCCAGTTCAAGAGGTTTTGGAGGTTAACAATATTAGCAACAGGACTAGAGACCATACTTGTGATATTTTGGCAAAGAATGTGGCTGCTTTTTGCATTAGTCCTCTAAAACCTGTCTGAGATTAATCAAGGAATTTTAGAATAACAATGTCATTGGCAGAAAAGATTTCAAGAGAGCCTAATATTGAGTTGTCACATTGTTATTAGCAATCATTTTTCCGCAGGTTTCAATGTAAAAAGCAAGCAAGACAAAAAAGAAATACAAAATGTACAGTTTGGAGAGAAAAATGAGCACCAGGAAATTTAAGTCAAGGCTTTTGTTGCAAGAGAAAATAGAGGCCTGAAATGTAACAGAATGAAGGAAGTTGTGCCCTCAGATCGAGAATCCACCCAGCTAAACCTGCATCTTGTGAAAAGGCCTAAAAATTGTCTGTCTAAAGAGCAACAAAAAAAGTCTAAGGTTCTGAAAATTTGATTAAAGGGGTGGTATTTGGCACGTAGCCAGACTTGGTAGCGTTAGAAACTTAGCTCTGGCTTCAGGGTAATGAAGGCTCCAGGACTAAAGAGCTTGTAGAAACTTTCTCTCTGGTTAAGGAAAGCCACTAATCCCTGTGACCTAGGATTCCTTCATGGAAGACTTCAAATACCATTGAGTAGAGCTGTGAAATCAAATCATAAATTGTGTTGGAGTTTCCCGAATGCTGTGGTGACAGTGTCAGGACCAGACTTTGCAAGCTCCATTTTAAGGAGGGGTTTTCGTCTTAATCCATACAATGAGCGGTAGCTGATCTCAGGTCCAGAAATATGCAGCTGGAAATTTGAATGGATAACCTGAAAATAGTCAATTAAGTAACTAGGGAGAAGGGCCATACAATTTAACAAGGTCCAGCTGTACCTAGTGGCATGCTGTCCTTGAAGATATCTTATCAGTTATTAACGACTCTTGATTAGTTTTCATGCCCAAAAACTGATCAATGGTTTCAGTAACTACCTTACCCTATGCCTTCTTTACCCAATCCCAAGACAACAGGACATGAACTCCCCTGATTGCCGTGTTTCCCTTACAAAGTTCTCTGCTCCCCAGGCTCATCCACTGTGTTGGTGTGCTGGAAGTGTGGTCCAAACTCGAATTTGTATATTAAAGACTGTCATGTAATTTGCATCAGAAACCGGGCTCCGTGAATTCATTTGGGGACCAGTAACTTGGGCATAACAACAGTCTGGGAAATATCTTTGAAGAAGAATTATGTGCAGAGAATGGAGCCAGCCCAGGAGAGAAGTGTGCTTTAGACAGCAAAGCTAGGACAGTCATCTGAACCCTTTGCTATCAGACATGGAGTTATAGCATCTGGAAATTTCCCTGCTGTCTTTCCTTTTCACTTTGGTGCCACATTTCCTCACTAAATCCTCTTTTATAATTTGGATTTGTAAAGTATATTCTGTCCTATTGTAAATTGGTAATGTATACTCTGTGTACATTGTATGTACATAATTTTGCTTTTTGTTTTACCTGGGTTACAATTAAGAGATTACCTTGATTCTCAGAAGCTCTGACTTTTACCCTAAATTGAGACTGAAAGACTGTGGGGACCTTTGCAGTTGAGCTCAGTTTATTTTGCATGATATAAGGCCTGACACCTATAGATACTGGGGAGTAAAATGTGGTAGTTTGAGAATGGCCCCAGAGGCATATATGCTTGAATACTTGGCCCCAGGTTAGTGAGATTGTTCAAGAAGGATTAGGATGTATGACTCTTTGGATCAGATGTGTCACTGGGCTTTGGCTTTGGCTTTGAAGTTTTAAAAGTCAACACCAATTCTCAGTGTCTCTGTTTCCTGTTGTAAATCAGGATGGAAGCTCTCATTGTTGCTCCAGCATCATGTCTGACTATTTCCTGCCATTTTCCTCACTATGATGCTCATGGAATCATACGGAACTATGAGCACCAAATTATTCTCTGTATTATGATAAATTTCCTAGGCTGTGTAAAAATTCCAGATCTATGATCCAAGGTTAATGTACTGATTTACATTTTGTAAATATACTATTTTTCATTGCAAGTTAGACTTTTTGTTTTCTTAATGTATTTTCCTGGCAATGTGAGCTTCTAACTTACTGGATACTAAAACAGACCTTGGGAACTGTTGTGTAAAGTCTTTGAAATAATGTTATATAACATTATTCTAATGCTAATGTATCTGGTGAAATATGATGAGAAATATTAATAATAATGAAATTAATAATATTAATAATGATAATTAATGAATGATTATATTTGCATTTGCTATGAACAAAAATTTCTACAGAGGAAACAACTATAGATAAATCAAAAAAAGTACTGCAACTAAATGAAGAGTAAAATAAGCCAAGGAAGACAATCATTGAATACAAGTTTTAAGATTATGAATGGAAGAGCTGTGACTTTAGCTAAGGTATAACATTTGCCTAACATGTCTGGGACCTTGGGTTTAACCATTATTACTGACAAAAACTGAATTCTGAAAATAGATACAATATCTAATGCTATATTCCTATTAGAAAATCATCTATCCACGTTATTTCCTTAATCCACTGTTTTATATATGGGGAATTAGTTTCTCTAATGCTATTTTCTTATAATTATAAACTACTAAAGTTTTCAAACTCAAATGCTGACAGCACTAATTCTAAGCCATGTGCTGATAGCAACTTAGTATGGATATGGTGGTAGTGGAGACCTCTAAGCCCAGTACTCTGGAGGCAGGGACAAAAAATTTATCACAGATTCAAGGTCAGCTTGATGTACATAGGCATAGACTAGGCAGGGCTATGGAGAAGACATTGTCTCAAACAGGTCTTCATTTATCACACTTTGACTCTTTTGTTTTCATCAGTTTAGAAGTTTTATTTTATGTATACTTCCCCTTCTCCATGTTGGGATTTTTTTTTCTGGTTTGAACCTGTGCAGGTCTTGTGTATGTTGCCAGTCTCTATGAGTTCTTATACACATCTGCCTGCATCCATCCACATCCATCATGTTGTGTGCGGAAGACACTGTTTCATTGGAGATATATTCCCACCTCTGGTTTAAAAGTAAAAACAAAAATAGTAATCTTTCCATACCTCTTTTCCATAGATCCCTGAGCCTTGATAGGAGTGGTTTGATAAATATATCCCAATTTTTAACTGAGTGCTCCAAAGTCACTCACTCTCTTCAGATTATCCAGTGAAGTCTCAATTGTAATCAAGAAGTTATTTACAGCTGGGAAAAAGAAAGTCCATTTTCTCCAACTGAGTGCCACTGGATATATCAATGAGATTCCAGGAGAAATTATTTGCTAAGTAGTGGTTGATCAACACAGAATGATCTCCATTTTTTTCTGTATTTGTTATTTTGTTTTTGTTTCCTTGCTTGCGTACTTTTTTGTTTATTATTTTCTTAAGTTTGCCTATTTTGTTAATGCACCATTTTTTGTTTTATCAATGGAGGGGAGAAGTTGGTTAGGTAGGGAGGTATACAGGAGATCAGGGAGAGAAAACATTAAAATATATTGCATGAAAAAATTAAGTAAAATTTTCAGTTTGTAGATTTTTCTTATAGGTAGCAGTTGAAATATTCAGTGCAAGAACTCTGTAACCTGTATTTGATCTTTTCTAAAATATTTACATTGGATGATGAGCTCAAACTGTATTTTGCATGAGCAAGTATTCTGCATATGCTTGATTTCTCAAACTGATCTTTCAAAAGACTATTTCCCCACAAAATGAACAGTAGCATATACCCATCTCCTTTATCAATGTATTCCACGTCTGACTGAACATATTTCTGTCAAGAATAGCTGAATAAGTTGGCCTATATAATACCTTTGAATATTAGTCTAATAGAACTTGGGTGAAGTAACCTTCATTTTTTCTTTGTTTTACTCAGGAATTGCTCTTCAAATTACTATGGCATATCAAAGTTTACACTGAAAATATCTGTGGAAGAATCCATCAGCTCAATTGAAGAGGATTTCTAAAAAAAAAACTATACTAATGAATTTATATAAAGGAAAAATGGTAAAATCTCAGAAAATATGCAAACTGTCTCTTAGAGCCAGGAGGAATTCTAAAATATATTGCATTTTGTTTTCCTACTTTGAGCTTTCTTGAGAGTACTCAGATATCATGTTGTTATTCCTCGCAGTAAGCAAAATATCTCATAACCTATTTATTCTTCTAATCAGTAAGCAGACTATTCCCACAAAGTTGCAGATGCCTTAATCCATGGATCCCAAAATATGCTGTATTATATGACAAGTGGAAAAGTACATTTACATCACAATTGATAGAGAAAGATTTTTCTGCTATATGTAGCACAGAAAATTTCCTAGCAGTGATGACAGCTCTTCCAGCTATTCCTTTCTGTTGCTTCAGTAAAACACTACAGCTAGTTGTAGAGATAGTGCTCACCAAAAATAATACACTATCCTGCAAAAAGTATAAGAACAGTCTATAAATGAGAAAGTTTAGCTGACTCATATAGAAAACCAAAACTTTATATTTGAATAAACATTATAGTAGATATTTGAAATGTTCTCTCTAAAACAAAAGCATTAAATACACGTTGAATTATTTGCTAAGTGAAGGAAATTAAACAAATCTTAGAATAAGTACACAAATAGAAATGGGAAATAAAAGCCGAGCAGTGGTGGCTCACGCCTTTTATCTGAGCACTCGGGAGGCAGAGGCAGGCGGATCTCTGTGAGTTAGAGGCCAGCCTGGT
>LOEQ01003006.1:145572-159612 GCA_001685075.1 Bramus lutescens | reverse complement strand
GAGAGAGAGAGAGAGAGAGAGGGAAAATAAAGTAGAGAATAGTAGTACTGTTGGATAAACATATTCACATTAATTAATGATGTCACAGGATTACATAGATAACTGCAGGGTTTTTTTTTCTGTCTGTGAAAGCTCTTGCTAGTTGATTAGCCCTGACATGAATAGCATTGGATTTGAGAATCCAGCTCAGACACAATTTAGAATGAGATAAACTCAATGTCTAAAGTTTGTAATTGAGATAAGATGGATGTGCATGAAGAGACTGCATATATAAGAGACTGCTGGAATTAAGAAAAAGCTGTATGTTAAATGTGTGTCTTTTTATACCATTGCAGAAAAATACATGTCTCTACCCTAGCAAATGAGTCTCCTTAACTGTGAATTCTATAAAATAATTTATAATCTCTAATTATATAAAAAAGCAATCATCTTGGAATATTTTCTCCAAAAGACATTTTACTCCACTTTTTTATCTGCCCTATTTCCATTTCAAATGTTCCACTTTATATATAATACACTAATAGAAGAAGACAAAGCTCGTTAGAATAATTGTTTTATATTTCAAGAAGTGTATACAAGACATTTATTGGCACATTTCACAAACCAAACACGTATTACACAACACATTCTGTGCTAATAAATCATATCACGCAACAAATGTAGTCCAGTGCATTTGGATAGAGATGAGATTTCTTTTCTCTGAAAAACTAAAGCACGAATCAGTAGTTTTCCCTCATTGAAGAGGAATGCAGAATTCTTTCTTAAACTTGTATATTCTTTACCATTTCCTTTGTCATTTTTGATAACTGAAAGGTGTTTTTCATAAATCTTGATATAGAGTAAAAATGCGGACACTGGTTCAGAAAAATATAAAATGCAAACAGAAGAAAATATATTTCAAGAATAAAATGCCTACAGAGTGAAAAAGAGAAATAATTGGGACAGGGAAACAGAGAGGACTTAAGAGATAGTTGTGACACATTTCAAAAATAAACTGGATAATTATCTCTGGAGCTAAATATTTGAATTCTAAATAATCTCTCTCTCATACACACAGAGAGACAGAGAGAGACAGAGACAGAGACAGAGACAGACAGAGAAAGACAGATACATACACAGAGACAGAAGCAAAGACAGAGAGACAGAAGGACAGAGAGACAGGCACAGAAACAGATAAAGACAGAGACAAATGGAGTAAGTCTTTTTCATAATCTGTGTATTTATTACTAGACAGAGGAACAAGGCTTTGTGAGAATTCTTTCTTATAAAAAGAGTTTAGGCTATGAAGATGCTACATTTTATAAAACTCTGCTAACTCTAGCTTTTTCTTTCCTGTGAGGTTTAACTGTTGATTTTGCATGAGTGAAGAATGTGCTGATAGTGCCTCCTGATGGATGTAAAGATCGATTTCCCTGAGTGTGCAAGCTCTGGAAGTCATATTGCAATAGGAATGAGTCTTAGCTACGCTATCAATTAGATGGTTAAAGAAGAAGCAAAATTGCTTCTTACAGGTCTGAAAGCTAGAAGTGGAAGAGCACATGCTCACAGTTTCAGAATGCCAGGGGCCTGCTTTCTCATACATGCTTCCTTCCAGCTGTGTCCTCATTTGTCAAAATGAATACCAGCCTCAATTATGACAGTTCTGTCTTCCGGGACAGAATCACTTTCCCAAAGCTCTCAGTACCTGAAAGAATGAAACATGTATGTTTGTGGGAAAGAAATCTTTACAACAAAAAAATGGAGAGTTTACAAATTGAGCAAACAATGACATTAGAATCTCTTCTCTGAATGCTTTCAAGCTTCCTGGGCTTGGAGCACTGATGAATTTCAAAATTCTGAATTGGTCAGTCCACCACTTTAAAAACACTAGAGTTTTAAGGCATCTTGACAAGGAGATAAATATTAGTTAGTACCTTGCCCCACAATATGTGACATACATATCAGCGGATATAGCACCTAGAAACATTTTCGACATCAACAATCTACAGTCATCCCCAGACCTTTTGAATAAGGAACTTAGCAATATTCTTGGATGATTTCTCCAGACACTTAACTCAAGTTAAGAAAATAAACATGATTGTAACATAGACTCTCAAGTTTGTATGTAAAATAACTCAGAGCATTTTTAAAAGAAATAAAGAACAACAAAATAATGCCTGCATTCTCCTAGAGTTTCCATCATTCATGTGATATGAAAAATGAGAATCAGGTTATTCTTTAAAATGTGTTTGCTTATTTATTTCATGCATATATGTATATCCCTGCATGTCGTCAGGTGCACCATGTTCATACAATGCGAGTGGAGGCCAAAGAGGGCATCAAATTCCCTGGAACTGGAGTTACAACTGTAAGCCAGTGGATAGATAGCAGTTCTGAAACTGAACTGAGATTCTATGAAAGAGCAGCAATTGCTCTCAACCACTGAGCAATCTCTCCAGCCCATTCATCAGAGATTTTGAAAAGCTCCCAAGGTGATTCAATACACAGAAAACTTTGAGACTTTGTAGTTTATAGTCTTGCTCTCGTACTTGGTCGTTTTTCGTCAATGCGGTAATGTGTTGCTAATCTGACATGCACATCAAATTTATGAAACTAGAATGTCTGTTCTTATAATCTGGATATTCTCTGCTAGGACAGAGATATACTGTAATGTAAGCCCAGCAAGCACCATAATTCAATTGTCTACTTTCCACCCCAACTGGCTCCTTCTTCAATTCTCCCCATCTTCTCTACCTTCTTTTCCTTATTGCAGTAATCTCAGAAACCTGGTATAATGTCTGATGCACAAAGTAAATACAAGAGAACTATGTGTGCAACAAATGAGTAATCAGGGAAGTGGCAGAGTGTTCTAACTCGCAACCGAGAGTGGTTGTGTAATATGGAACTCTGGTGTCTTGGTCTTTGAAGGAAATGTCACAGCAGCTGGGTACTGAATCTGCACATGCTATTCTGAGGAAGATCTACAATGAGAATAGGTCGGACCTGTGTTGTCATTTAATACATGTTTAGTATTAGAGTAGAGAGCAAGACATAGGCCAGAAGGTACAAGTGAGGGGCAGATATAGAAATCTCACTTGTAGCACCAGAAGCAAAGGATAGAACCTTTAGAAGGTTGTCATTTTCCACAGTTGTAAACTATTTCACTTATCAACTGATTTATCTGGCAAAGAAGAATATAAGATATAAAATAAAGGAAGAAGAAAGTATTATTTTAAAACAATGTAAAATTTAATTCTAGACATAAACCTGAAGAATGGTTTGGGGACAGATGCCTCCTCACCCATCAATGTCTGAGGCAGATGGGAGACCTGGCCCTGAGGTCAGAAGGACAGGAGAGCTACCCCTGCTTGCCACCAGGTGCAACATTCGGTAGAGCAGGACCTGTACCTCACATGGACAGTACAATAGACACAACCCCATTAAGAGAGATGTGGGTGAGTCAGCTCTAAAGTTGTGAGCATGAGAGAGCTGTCCCAATTACTCATCTATCATATGGTGGAATGGGTTGGGGAGAGATGCTTCGCTGCCCATCAATGCCTGAGTCAGGTGGAAGAGCTGGCCCTGAGGTCAGAAGGGTGGGAGAGCTGCCCATGCATGCCACCAGCTGTAAAACTTACTAGAGCAGTCCTTGCACTGTTCCTGGGCAAACACAATAGAGCCAACCCCATTGGCAGAGGTGAGGGTGAGCCAGTTCCAAAGTTGTGAGCATGAGAGAACTTTCCAATTATCCATCTGTCATGTGGCAGCATGGATGGAGGAGAGTGCCCCCACCACCACCACCACCCTGCACCTATCATTACCAGAGGCAGGTGGGAGAGCTGGCCCTGAGGTCATCAGAGCAGGAGAACTGGTCCTGCCCTTCATCAGCTGCAGCCTTTGGGAGAGTAGCCCCAGTGTCATGCCTGGGCAACACAGTAGAGCTGACTCTGAAGGTGCAGGTATGAGAAATATGACTCTGAGAACAATAAAGCAGAAAAACTGGTCCTGTCCTTGTTCATCACTGTAAGGAGTCAACTTGCCAGAGCAATGCAAAGGAGCTCACCTTGCTGGTGAGATGTAGTAAGAGGCTACTCATTTGTTCCTGGCTACTTAGACCTAAAATAATCACACAGAAACCATATTATTTGCAATACTGTTTGACCAATAGCTTAAGCATATTTCTGTCTAATTCATATCCTAAACTAACTCATCTCCATTAATCTGTGTATTGCCACATGGCTGTGGCTTATCAGATAAAGTTCCATCCAGTGCTGTCTCCAGCAGGGGCTATATGGCTTCTCCCGACTCCACCCTCTTTCCCCCAGCATTCAGTTTAGTTTCATCCCTTGCTCTGCTCTGCCCTTTTACAGGACAAGGCAGTTTATGTATTAACTAATAAAAACAACACATAGACAGAACGACCTCCCATACCAGTGAGAGCCAGCAGGCTTTAGAACCACCCAGGCAAAGAACCAGGGATATGTGTTGGCTCACCCCAACATTTACCCCATCTGTGATCTGCTGGAGCATGTGAAGGGACCCATCTTGAAAACCCAAAGCTGCAGAATATCAACAACACAAGGCAACAGGGGTATAACAAAGAGGAGACAGTGATAGCCTACATCGTTACTATAATAGAAACCATAGTCTTTGAGCCAGACTGATGACTCTGCTATGAACACTTTCAAACAAAGATATATGTATAAAAGGGTTTACTGCATGACTCACAGTGTCACACTACATCTTCCATGAAGAGACTGATTTTTTTCCTTCTCTATTATTTCCCTTTTTTCTCCTAACTTTTGTTTTATTTTGTGGAGGAGATTGCAAGGGCAGAGGGTGGATTTGAAGGGTTGGAGAAATAAATGGGATAGAGACACATGATGTGAAAGACACAAACACCAAATCCACATCAGACAGAGAGGACTGATCTCCAAAATATATAAAGAACTCAAGAAATTAGACACCAAAATATGAAATAATCCAATTAAAAATTGGAGTACAGATCAATACAGAGAATTCTCAACAGAAGAATCTCAAATGGTTGAAAGACATGTAAAGAAATGTTCAACATCCTCAGCCATCAGGGAAATGCAAATCAAACTGACTCTGAGATGCCATCTCACACCTGTCAGAATGGCTAAGATCAGAAATGCCAATGATAGCTTACACTGGAGAGGATGCGGAGTAAAGGGAACATTCTTCTTCCATTGCTGGTGGGAATGCAAACTTGTTCAACCACTCTGGAAATCAGTGTGTTAGTTTATCAGAAAATTGGGAATCAACCTACCTCAGAACACAACGATACCACTCTTGAGCATAACCCCAAAGGATGCCCAATCATACTACAAGGACATGTGTTCAACTGTGTTCATAGCAGCATTATTTGTAATAGCCAGAAGCTGGAAACAACCTAGATGCTACTCAGCCAAAGAATTGATAAAGAAAATGTGGTACACTTACATAATGGAGTACATAATGGAGTACTATTCAGTGATTTAAAAAAAATGACATCTTGAAATTTGCATACAAATGGATGGAACTAGAATAAAAAATCCTGAGTGAGTTAACCCAGACCCAGAAAGTTGAGTATGGTAAGTATTCACTCATAAGTGGATACTAGCTGTAAAGCAAAGCATAACAAGCCTACAGTCCACGACTGCAGAGAAGCTATGTAACAAGAAGAAATCTAAGAGAGTGCCCCCCAACACCACCCTGCACCTATCATTACCAGAGGCAGGTGGGAGAAAGGGAAGAGGAAGGGATGAGGTGTCCAGCATAAGACTAAACTAGGCCCTCAAAATGTGGGTGACAGTTGTATAGCTGGGGGAGACTCTAAGGCCAATGGTAGTTGGACCAGGATTTATCCTTACTGCTTGTACTGGCTTTTTGGAACCTATTTTCTTTGGAGTGATACCTTGCTGATCCTAGACATAGTAAGGAGGGCTTTGGTCTTTCCTCAAAGCAATATGCCTTACACACTCTGAGAAATGGATGGGGGATAGGTTGTGGGGAGGGGAAGATGGAGGGAACAAGAGGAAGGGAGGGAATGGGACCAGAAATTGGTTTGGAAACTGAAAAAAGATATTTTTTTGTTTTTTTTTTGAATAGAAAAAATCAAATACAAAAAAGAAACAAAAAATAAAAAGAAGAAAACATAAAATAATAAATACAATTTTCTTTTATTCTTCTTTCTAGTATTACTACTACCAATAATAATATATAAATAGATAAAATAATGTAAAACTGAATTCTAGGCATAAACCTGAAGTAAACTAAAATAGAATTACTATAAACGAACCATCATAACTGTAAAGAATATCACTGCTTGCATGATTTATTATATATAACTTAAATGAAAATTACTGCTCAACTTTATGAAGACTGAAATCATTGGGTCGGTGGGATGGTTCACTGGATTAATGGTACCTGTTATACAACCAGGTGTCCTGAGTTTGATCCCGGTACCCGGGGAAAACTGAAAGGATCAAACTTACTCCACAGAATTGATCTCTGACATCCAAATACATACTGTGGTACATGACCTACTCACACAGTTGCAGTTGCACTTGGGCACACACACACACACACACACACACACACACACACACACTACAATAGTAATAATTAAAAATAGAAGGAAATGATTGAGCCTAACCATCAAGGAAAACAAGTTTGTGTTCACAAGCTAAATCTTGTAAATGCTGGTTTGAAAATTTGAAGAATTCTTCACAATTACCTATTAGCCACCTTTCTCTATTTCGCCAAAATTTCCACATAGAATAAGCCTGGGAAAATATCCAGCAATATATAAAATGCTGTTAAAAAAAAAAGCAGTAATCCATGCTCATATCATTGAAATAACAGTCCCCTTCTAATTTCTCTTTTGTCTGTTCTATCCTACACTTAAAGACAGAGAGTAAAGTCCTCAAGAGCATAGACATTTCAAGGCCATATGTTTTGTACCTTAAGAAGTTAGCACCAAGGCCTGGAGGAATAGTTCAGCCATAAAAGGCTAGGCTCACAACCAAACATATAAGAAGTTAGCACCAAATGTTTATTGAGTGAACAAATACAGGAAATGAGTATTATTTCAGGTGTCATTTGTTTTTAGTAGACACGCAAAACACTGCATCAAGATATGCAATCAATTCATAATTTAATTAGTTTGCAACTGCCCCATAGATAGCTGTGCTTAAAATACACAAATGAAACTGTTTCTTGGCCCTCACAGTTTACTTAAGGACACTGCAATAAAATTGCAACTTTATGAGATGACTTTATTAATAGGAGATAAATAAAACCAAGAGAATTAATTTGAGCATTTGGTTTACAATATTTTGTGTGCAGCTGGTTTCAATTTTGAAATTATTAATAATCTCAAGGCTGAGTACATTTCAGTGGGTGTCCACATGTATTGTCACCAAAGAACAGACAGGAAATGCAGACTGAGAGGTCTGGGGACAAGGGAGGACAGAAGCATCATCTGTGCCTTATTTCCCAGACTCCCTTTTCTTTTCTCTGCCTCCTGCTCTCTAATTACATCCAAATGGCTCCCTCATTTGTTTTCCTGGCCATTTCCTCTGAGGCATACTGCCAGCAACCCATGCCATCTTCATTCTGGCTTCTCCCTTTCTTATCTGTACTGCTAACCTATTGAGATTTGCAAAACTATAGGATTTATCCATGAAGTCTCACACCTGTCATACTGCTTCAGGTATACTCAGAAATGTTTATGACGCAGAAAAAGAAGTTAAAGATAGTGAAAACATGGGAATGGACACAAAAATCAAGTATGGATAGATCCTATCTTGTGAAAATGTAAGTAAAGATATCTTCTTCTAATAGAAGTTTGCAACTACCTTGAACATTATACAGATCCATAATTTCAGAGAGCTCAAGCTGCTACACAATTGATATAAAAGCAGATAGATCAAAATTAGATTAGATTTCTTTAATCAGTGTATTTACATTTAAAAGCAGACATAATCCTCTACTTTTGCAGTTCTACTTCTAAAGTGAGAGATAAAACACTAATAATGAAAATATAAGAAATTTCTGGCTTGTCTATATAAGCTTACCGCAGAATGATGAGTAATGAAAAAAGCTTGTTCAATTTCCATCAATTCATAATTGGTTGAGTAAATTAATGTATATTCACAAAATAAACTACAGGAAAATCTTCTCTGACTTTAAAAAACATATCCAAATCACAACACACCTAACAACTCCTCACTGCTCTGCATTATTTCTGTAAAAATATGCTATCTCATTTATTTCACGTTAACTTATACCTCTGAGAAATATGCCCCATCAATCTAGAACAAAGACTTCTTAATCTGGCATATATACAACAGGAATAAGTATGGAAAGCAAACTACCTTCAGAAAGGAGAATAAAGTGCATATACTCAAACATTTTGAATATTATGTAGGTTTTATCCTAAAATCTATGCAGATATAAAATCTAGCAATATTAGTTGCACTTGGCCTTGGTCTGTTAGGTTCTATCATTGTTCCTTTATAGTAAGCACCTGTCTGTGTGTAACAGGAAACATGAAGAAAAATGGGGACTAAAGAAAGGGGAAAAAAGAGGAAGAAGGAAGGGGGATTGGGAAATAGGAAGGAGATAGAATCAAAACAGAACTCACAACATCTTTGAAACCAGCAGCTCCATCTGTGCTGAGAGCTGCCTCCCAGGCATGCTGTGCCACTGGGACGGTGAATGCACCCTGCTGTCCTTAATCCTCCAAACTGTTTCATTCCCTCCCAAGAATTTAAAAACAGTTTCCCTGTTGACTATATTCTTAGAAGTTTTAATTTGTGCTTCATTAAAGCAGGTTCTGGATTCCCACACCCTTCATGACATTCCAGTCTCTGCAGGTTGTCCTTGCTTACCTGTTCACTTAGCACTGTTTTCTTTTATTTGTCTGAAAAGTGTTTGCATTTCTTAAAGTCTTAGGTGAGGTGTCACCTTTTCTGGGAATCCCTTTTCTTCTAATGTTTTGTTCCCTAGGTTGTTCTTGGACATGATTTCATACCTTCTGTGACAAACATTTACATTAAATTTAGAAGACATGTTTATTCATGTTGAATGTCAGAACATAGCTATCAAACACAGTCAGTGTACCCTGAATCTTGATATGACCTCTGCCTTGCTTTTATGCTTTCCCACATATAATCTATTGTATGTGCCATTCAATTGTGTTTAAATTTGTCAGTCTTGAGAAAGTTCTGGGAAAGGGCTGCTCTGTCAATATGTATTCAGTACTTACTGACATTTATTTACATGCTTTTCTGATCGTGTTTTTCTTAACTCAACCTTCTTTGGATCATTGCTATTTTCTTACATTTGCTACATAAGTACACTGAAACCATAGAAAGGCTGCATATAGCATTAGACTGTAGTTTGTCCCATTCTTTCCAGTCTTCAAACCCCAGGTCTTCCAGACACAGATCTACATGTGTCTGCGAAAGTTGACATGCTTGCAAAAGTCTGTATGCAAATAGTCAGCCTTAAAAGGCATATGCAAACTTGTTAATTGACTCATACAAGATTTTCACTGCGTTAAAATGTTGTTTATATTAAATAAAGCAGCATATACCTCAAACATAACATTTTAATATTAGCATGACAATTTAAGTTGAAATAGCCTGACATTTCAAACAATAACAAAATTTGCCCTCTTTGTAGGGATCCCAACACATTGCTTGACTTTGGAGGATCTTTGGTTTAATATTCCATGACTCCTTCAAACTTATATTTGTCATATATACAAAACCAGCACCTTGTGGATGATGACACCATTTTTTACTAACATCTTGTCATGAACCTTGCCCCGTTCGACAACAGTTACAGCAACTTCTCTATGCTGACCCCTAGGCCAGTATTGGGAGCCATGAAACCCTTTGCAGTAGCATCCTCCATTTAGCTTCTCTCATTTCAAATAAATTTGCATATCACAAGCTGGAGCCTTTGATAGGCTGGAGCTTACTAACAGAGCCCTACTAACAGATCCCTTTTCTTGCCCCAATGATAAACAGGAGGTTTTGTTTTATCAATTGTGTCCACATTTTCAGCATTTTACTATGTCTTTGAGCTTCATCAAGCTCTTTATGTTCCATAAATATGCACAGTTACTATACATGCGTATGCCATCTGTTTATCTGTCTTACTTTAGGTCTAGATGAGAACTTAGTAGCTAAACACAGCCAAAATGGTATCCTATTTTGAAATATCTAACGTGAAATAAATTAGTCCATTGCCCTTACATTCACCCAGTTCTCAAGTTTCAGCAGAAAGACCGAATGCAATTTATTTTATTTTTTTTCTGCCAGCATATCATATGAATGGATCCAAGTCCAATTCCCAGTGAAGTTTTTGATTCCTTTTAATCTTTATGAGTCAGGAATCCATTTTCTGTACTTTTTATTTTATCTTTTCAGTGCTATTGTTTTCAAAGCTTCCACTGCATCTTCCAAGCTGCCAGATGATAGCTTGCTAAGTTCTGTTTCCAATATTCAAGAATTTTTCTAATACAAAATTCTAAACTTTTACACATCCCTTCAGAAAATGTCTTCCAGAGACTAAGAGCTACATGGTACGATTTATCAAAATATTAACCCACTTTCTGGTACCAAACTCCTGTATTTGTTATTTGTATTGTTGTTTTCACAAAATACCCTGGCTAAAGCAATCATGAATTATGCCTCCCAGCCCTAGTGTAGGGCCATCAGTGTAGCAAAGTGATGACTTAAGGAGCTTGACGTGGATGATAAATCACATCTGCAATCAGGAAGAGTGGGAAGTGAAGGCTATTGCTCAGCTCACTTTCTGCGTTTCATTCCGTCCATGACCCCAGCCGAGGGTGTGGCATACTAGTAGACTTGGCACACATTCCTGCCATAAGGCCAATCTAGATAATCCTTCACATATATTCTCTTGGTAATTTTAGATACTTCTGAGCTGACAACCCATTTGAATCATCCCAATCACCACAATCACTGAGTTTTTAAATTGTTATTTACTATTCTTTAAATTTCATTTTCACATTCCAACTACAGCTCCTCCTCACACCTCCGCTGACCCCTTGCCTCCACCCCCTTCAGTCCACCTCCCATCCACTCCTCCCAATGGGTAGAGACTCCAAAGGGTAGTCAACAAAGTCTAGCACAGGAATGGTCAGGAGGGGAGGGACAGAATGGGAGAGGAATGACAAAGATATCTTGAGCGAGAAAGCCACTATGGGGTTATGGAGAAAGTGGGAGCTAAAGAAATACCATAGGAATCCATAAGAATGACCTTCGTTAAAATTCCCAGCAATAGAGGAAAGGGTGCCTGAACTGGCCTTCTCCTGTAATCAGATTAGTGGATACCCTGCTATCATCATAGAACCTTCATCCAATAACTGATGGAACCAAAGATCCACAGTCAAGCACCAGGCCAAGCTCAGGGAATCCAGTGGGAGGAGGGAATATATGAGCAAGGGCGGCCAAGATCATGATGGAAAAATCTACAAGCACAGTTGAATCAAGTTCAAGGAAACTCATGAACTCTAGACCAACAGCTGTGAAGCCTCCACTGGCCCGAACTAGACCCTCTGTATGTGGGAAGCAGTGGTAAAGCTTGGGCTATCTAAGTGGAACCTGGCAGTAGAACCAGGATTTAACTCTGGTGCATGAGCTAGCTTATTGGAACCCATTCCCTATGATGGGATGCTATGATTAGTCTTAACGCAGTGGGGAGGGACTTGGTCCTGCCCCAATCACTGATTCTGAAATTGTTCAATATGCCTCTATTGATTATAAGATGTGTAAAATGGACTAAAAACAGTCATTTCTTCGAATGCTTATTCTCATAACTAACTAAGCATTCCCTGTTTACCAAAAGTACCTGGCAGCAAGTAAGTAGCATGAAAATTTAAATTGAAATAAAATAAAGCTGCACAGGCTGTTCCAGGGAAACTCCCAGTGTGAATGACTTGCTTTCCTCGTTCACATGGTGATGAAAGCTGCCGGTGTTTCTTCTTCACTGCGGTGATTTTATTTTGAAGAAGAATGCTGCTGAGTCTCCAGAGAATCAGTTGCCAAACATGTTCTAACAGCCACATGTTTTTACAAAGGTGTGCTTACTGCCTTTCATGTTCTCTGAAGGAAATCTATGCTTGTTCAGTATCACAGCGATTCTCTAGAACAATTCCTCAGTAGGCTCCCCGTCTGGATTATCAAAGGTTATTATATAGAAGTTCTTTTTACACTCTCTTCACACAGAAGATGTGCATGCTATTCAGGCACATGACCAAGTAGGATGTTTGTCTATCATCTACCTGGGCTGTGTACACAGAAAGATTTTGCTTCAACATATTTAGGGTCCTGATGTCTCTCTGAAATAACCTTGATCCACAGGCTGACTCAGCATTTCTTCTCACCACCAGCAAAGTTTAAAGAGAAATCTCCACACTCTGTGTGTAACTCAATTTACATCATACTGAGGTCACTGTGCATTTCCTTACCTCTCTCCCAACTATCATAGATTGCACATTCGATGAGATCATTCCAATTTCTGTTTTTACAGTAGCGTAATATTTTCCCTACAAAATTGATAAAAATATTTTTCTAATGTTTATATAATTTGTCTAAATGAAATGGCAGGAAGTCTAGATAATACCAAAAAAGTTTCAAGTTTGTATACTTATAAGTATGATTTTTATTAAGCTATTATTATATTCATACTTAATGCTTAATTTGATCATTTCAGAAATGTATATTTTAATTATTCTAGTACCATTTATCTTATCAATCTTCAAGTAACTAGTCATGTATTTTAATCTTCAATAAAAAACTTGACAAAAGATTTAAATAATGGATAAATATCTCAAGAATTTCCACTTTAACTTTACAATGTGGAGATATTTTCCTGGAAAAGACACAATCAAACGTTTTCATAGAAACAGCAGTTTGTGTTCAAGGTAAAAATTGCTCATTTCCTCTGAGCCTCTTTAGTACGTTGTGTTCCTGGCAGGAAAAGCAATAGAGTATCTCGATGGCAAAGAATATCTTCATGGCTTAGAGTGTTGGTTTTTGAAAGCACATAGCAATTATTGGTATCAGAACGGAGGGTCAGTAAGTGGCATAGAACATATTTGAAACAGTGTCTCCAGTACTTAACACAGTCTTACAATAAGTACTTGAATTAGATGATGACATATAATAAATTAAGAATCCTTTAATAATCTACATTTTATAATTACCTTTACAATTCAGCTCTCTATGTTTCGTTGTTAGAACCACTCTATTTTTTGATAATTTCTGAAATTTGGATTTCAGCTTTATGCCTGTCTCTCTAATACTATGACTTAACAGATATGAAGCCTTTTCCCTCATTTTTGCAACTTCCTAAAAAAAATTCCAGGTGAGGCTCAGAACACGTGGTGTTTAATATGTGAATTTTGAGATTAGCTGCTCCTACTTACTGAGACTCATATCCAAAATAAAATGAATGATTAATTCTGTTCACTCCTTAAAGAATACAATTTATTATTATTTTGTGAGAATAAGTCTCTACTTAAAAATTTATGCCTAGCTAATATTTCTGGACTGTTAAGTAACATAGAAAGTAAACATAAATCATTAAGAGTGAAATAGAAATTAATTAAAATATTTAAATGACAGAGAAATTACATTTATTGGGCATCTGGTACTTGGTAAGTACAATTAAGTTAGAGACTTACCTATGTATTTTTTTAAGAATGAACATAAAAAGCAACATATGCCGTATTAAAAAAGTATCATAGAGGAAGTACAGCTCTGTTGACAATAAAAGTAAATCATATTTATGAATTTATGCAAATGGGTTTATGCAAATCGACCATTAAGCCCATATTGGTGATTGCTTTAAGGGTAAGGTATCTTGTGGAAACCTTATACTGTAAAGTGGGCTGCTTTCCCCTTTCCTGTTTGTTAGGCACCGAATTATGGCATTAGCAGCTTCAGCTCACCTATTCTAAAACTAGAAACAACCCAGATGCCCCTCAATAGAAGAATGGATAAAGAAGGTGTGGGA
>LOEQ01003006.1:131954-144672 GCA_001685075.1 Bramus lutescens | reverse complement strand
GGAGGGAAATGGGAGGAGGTGGAAATTTTTAATAAAAAATAAAATAAAATAAAATAAAACTAGTTGTGAAAAATATCTCAAAAGAAAAGCAAAATAGACACTAAAAGTGAATTCATTGTTATTAACTGAAAATGTTGTGAATATTAAATGTATTTCTTAAAGAACTATAACAAAAAATTTAAGTTGTTAAACAATTAAGATTGTGACATGCACATCTGTACCCTGAAAGGAAATGAATTTTTTTTCAATATGAATCAGAAGTGGAGTTCCATGAGGGTGACTTTTACTTTACTTGGTTTTAAAATAGATTTATGCTTTTAAAAATGCTTTTGAGTGTATTGCCTGCACATAAACATTCACTACATGCATACTTGTTGCTTCTGACATTATAAGAAGACAATGGATCTCTTAGAACTGAAATTATAGATGGTTGTGTGTACTTGATCTTTTATGCTATATAACCTGCCTTGTATGCTTTGTCCACTGACATAAAAGTGACATAATTGTTAGGGGGTTACTAGCTGCATGATTTTACATTTGCAACCTATTCTCCGAAAGGGAATACTATGTCTGATAGTCTAATTCTTGTCAACAGTCCATTGCTTTGGGCTTTAGGGTAAAACCTATTATAAACGTTAGGTTAAATGATCACACTGTCAAACTATTTTTCAAAAACATATCTTTATACCCATAGACCTGCACCGCTCCCAAATTTGTGCAGTGAAGTTTCTTCTTCCATTGGGCAACAGTCAATGCAGAGGCATATAACAAACAGGACTAGGTGCTGAGAATAAGAGACTGTGAGCGCTTATCCATAAATGCGACATTTTTATTACCTACCCAACCCACTAGGGCTCAGGGATCATTGTGTGAGATTATGAACACAATGTAGAATTTGGAGGATGGAGATAAGTGTTGTCTGTAAAAGCTGTTGTTTTTTTTTAACTAGTTGTGGCTCACAACACATAAGTTCACAGTCTCTCTCCTTAGTTGCATAAGACCAAGTCATTCAAGCTTATAAACTTCCACCATAGATAGAGAAGTGTCCTCCATTGTTCACCCCTTACAATGGCACTCCCTATGAAACTTACACCTTGCCATAGGCAGTTGAGAACTTCTGGGAAAGAGATGATCATTGTTATTTGAGGGTGTGGCCATTGGCAGATATTTTTCCATGCTCCGAGGATAAATCCATGCTCATGCACAATTTAGCAACATTAATTGAATTTACCAGGTTGACTTTTACAAAACTAAAGAAAAATTAGAGAAGATGAAGATGAAGACATGAAGCTGGTAGAGGGAAGTGTTGGAGCGTTTGAGTGGGAGATGGATGGGAAAAGAAGGCGAATACTACCTTATTTCACTTTATACAGGAATCAAATTCTCCAAGAATAAAATAAAGTAAACACACTGAAAGTTAGGAAGGATCTAAGGTCTTAGAACCTTATTGCATCTAAACCCAGCATCCTGAAGAATGATGGTTGTGAGGACAAAAAGAGTAAAACAGCATGATAACTTTTGAAGCTCACAGTAGTTGGATGAACCAGGGTAATACAAGCCAAAATAAGATTTTAGTCTTCATTATAAGCATGGTTATACATAATGTAATTTAATATGAAAGTTATTAGCTATAATTATATACACTAGGAGAAGGAAATGAAGAATATTTGAAGAATGAAATTTTTTTTTTTTACAATAGCTCGTCCTTGTAGTTTTCTGGCTGTTTTGTACCATTTATAGTCAGCACAATCTGAATATATTAAGTGGGAAACTCCAGAAACAAGCAATAAGTTCAAATTACATGAGATTCTATTAGCATTGAAAAGCATTCATTTGTTTTGTGTATCTACCTTATATAGACATCGGCCTACGAAGTTGCTAGTTTCTTAACAAGTCTCTATATTACAGGGCTCATTACAAATACCTATTATTTTATAATGGCTTTGTAGTCTTTAGTTTTAATTTTCAACCTGATACAATCCTGAGTCACCCAGATAAAGAGTCCTAAAAGGGGGTTGTCTCTATGAAGTTCACCTGTAGGCACAACTATAGCAGAGTATCTTGATTACACTAATTGAAGTAGGAAGATCCATCACTGTTAGTTGTTGTCAGGGTTTCTGTCCTGCCCAGTTCCTGCAATCGTTAAGTCCCAAAGATATCACACAGTGGTCTATATTAACTATAAACTGATTGGCCCATTAGCTCAGGCTTCTTATTAGCTCTTATAACTTATATTAGCCCATTATTCTTGTCTATGTTAGCTATGTGGCTTGGTATCTTTTTCGGTGAGGCAGTTACATCCTGCTTGCTCTGTGGCTGGGTCAGAACTTCAGAATAGGACTTCATTCTTCCAAGAATTCCCCTGTTCTCATTGACCCACCTCTACTTCCTGCCTATACTTCCCACCTGGCTACTGGCTAATCAGCATTTATTTAAAATATAATTGACAGATTACAGACCATTGTCCCACACCAGTTAGTGGCATCATTCCCTAGAGGGATGACTCTCTGAACTTTATAAAAGTGGAAAAAGTATGATAAGTACAAACACACATTCATTAGTATTAATATTGACTGTGGGTGTGACTGGCTGCTTCAACTTCTCATCGCTTTTATTTTTTTTATAACAATAGACTGTGACTTGGAGCAGAACTATAAACTAATTAATCTATTTTTCCCTTTAAGTTGTTTTGGTCAGTGTGTTTTATCATAGCAAAAAGAAACAAACTTAAGATAGGCCCTACATTACAAATGTTATAAGAACATAATAATACTATGTATCTCTTTATTGTATCATTAATTATTATTATTATTTAACACTTAATCTATGATATATTAATCTATAGGTGTGTAAATATATAGGCAAATAGGGTACACATATGGTACACTTAGTTATCCTCTACACAACTTTAAAAGCCTGTATTTGCAATGTTGGGTTAAAACATTGCTGATAATTGCTGTGTTTCTTTGGTCAAAGTACTTATAATATCTGATGGTGTCAGATTGGCTATTTGTGACTGGTTGCACACCACCACTAAACTCATGTGGTACAAACAGAGAGACTGCATATGTTTATTATCTGATTCATAATGATATACCATTATCATCTACAGCTAGAATTATACAGTTATTTAATTAAAAAATAGCTTCGCTAAGAAAAGTTCCCGTGTCTGGTTGCATGCATTCATAGATAACCTGAGTCTCATGAATTATTGATTGAACAACTGTGATTTAGAGTATGATTTCAAATACAGAAGTATGATTTATAGAACTGTGATGTTTTTAAAGATTGACTAGTTTAGATCTTTTAAATTTTTTAAAAATTTTTTGATCCTTTAAATTTTTATACTTTTTCTAGTAGTTAATTTCTGCAAAGAATTCAGTTGGCTCTAAGTAAATGGTAGTCTTTAAATCACCACATTTGGATTCTTGAATGCATGATATTCTTTCATTTATTTGTATCTTCCTTTATTCTAAAATATTTATTTTAGGAAGTGTATAGTTTTTTAACATTATTTTTAAATTAAGTCTGAAATAGTTCATCACTTTAGTATTATTTACTGGGAATTGCTTTATTAATTTCTCTGTTATATTATTCATTGTCCATGAAAAGAAGCCCAATTGATTTTTGTATATTGATGTTTAGAACACAGTTAAGCCCTTTTACAATTTAAAATCTGGGATATAATTTAAAAGCTATTTACCAGATAGTTATAGTAGGATTTCTGAAGTCTACCAAGTACTTAAATAGATTTTGGGGTTAGGCAATTGAAGAGAATAGAATTACCTAAGTTAAGATTCCACTCCATTTGAATTTAGCTATTTAGAGAGCGTTACAAAAGTATGCTAAGTGTTTGACAGTTGGATAAAATGAACAAAGAAAATTATAAGAAAAAGCATCTTCAGAGTCATTGAGAGAGAGAAAAATCAAATATATCAAACCACAAAGAATTAAAAAGATATTGTTTTTCTCTCATACATACTTATGCAACAATCTCCGAATAATTGAAGCCAAATAGAATAATCATTTTACTTTTACGTCTCTAAGGTTTTGGAGGATAAAACTAAAACATTTATCAGAAATTGTCAACATTGTACATAGCACTCACCTGTCAGCAGGCCTTCTATAAATGCATAGTTAATGAATAATGAATGAAGGAATTGTGAGTCTGTCAGAATAAAGCAAGTAAAATTACACTTGAATGCAGCACTGCTTGAATGATGTAATTAAGCATTGTTCATTTAAATAGTTTCAGAGTGATCCCCAACACTCTGTAAATCAGTCAGCTGAGAATTTTAAAAAGACCTGTGCTCAGGCCTTCCCCCGGGGCTTTTCATTCAGGTACTTGAGCACTGTAGAATTTTCAAAGTTCTAATGATTGCTACAGTTTGCTGTAAACTGTGCCCTGTTTGCCAACTCTCAAGGTTTTCACGGAAATACACATAATGTTAAAATTAAAAATTATTTGTATCCCTATAGTCTTTATACTATGCTTCATTCAAATGAATGACCCTTTCTCACAAATCAGATTTTTATGGTAAACAGAAGAGAAGGCTCAAAGGTGACGCAGTCTGTTTATGGTCACTGTTGACTTTCAGTTGACCATGCCTTAATAATATGGAGTTAATTTCTATAGGCATGTAATGTGTTTTCTTTACAAGTTAAAAATAAATGATCCAGAGCAAAAGAAGAGGAAAAAAGAAAGGAAGGAAAAAAGAAAGGAAAGAAGGAAGGAAGTAGGAAAGAAAGTTAAAAAAAGAAAAAAAATGAGTGATCCTATATGCAATGGTACTTTTTTCACACATTTTTCTTTGGAAACTGCTGTGTAATAATTCAAGGATAACATTACCCTACAGGTTATCAGCTGGCTACATGGCGGAGGGGCAATGTCTCCTTAAGCAGCCAAAAAGTTGTGAATTAAAAGAAACTGAGCTTAGTGTTCTCAGGTCCATATGCTTATAAATCAACTCACATCCAAGCAACTTGATTAAGAAAATGTGTAATGAAATAAATGACAAACTATAATGAATTAGCCTATCTCCTCAGACTCTAACATGATGCACACACACAGAGCATAACTGCAGTAATCAAACAGAATTCTCATTTGTTCTTTGAGTTTATTTTATTTTGATGCTGCAGATTAAGCTCAGAGCCTCATGCTATGGAAGCACTTCACTGAGCTAGTCCATCAGCCCAAGTACTGAGTTTTAATTGCCAATTATTAATAATTATTACTTCTTCTTGACACGGTTTTTACATATGCAGTGTGAGTTATACATGAGTTTTCTCATTAGAAAGGAAAATACGTTAATATATGTTTAGGTCAACCACAGAGCAATCTTGGCTATTGTACGCAATTCCTACCTTGACCATAAAAATCTCAAATACCCTGTGTTGAGAATGTAAAATTCAGCAAGAAGAGTAAAACCCAACATCCATCAGAATATTCAGGAAAAAAATTCCATTAAGTGTATAATGTATTGAATTTTAGTAGGTTCCTTCTGTGAGTTATTGGTTAGTCACTAAAGTAGAAATGACAGAAGTGTTTTTCAGACTGCTGGTTTTAGAAAAATTCTCCTTGATTACCACACTAAATGACTGTTTCCAGGGTTGACTTTAAATCTTTTATATTCTTGCAGGATCCAATTTAAGTGTAAAACCCATGGGCTGTATAAAACCTTAACACTGTACTGACATTTCTATAACAGCACAACACAGGCAACTTGGCAATTACCTTCCTTTATGGAATTGGATCAAAAGCAGCAATTCCCTTAGCTTCACTCACACTACATAACAAGTGTGTGGTTATATTTCCCAGCCCCAAGAGACCACTCCTTGTAATCTTTGTAATATCAGTTTGACAACCATGTCAGGTTCCCTGTCAGAAATAGGAGGACAGATCACAGAGTAAGAGAAACAAATGACAAGGTGACTTCTTATTTCTCCTATCAGAGATGTCTTTCCTAAGACTGTTTTATGAGAGAATTTTTTAAATAAAATATGACAGGATAAATTCATGGAAACTCACATAACCAATCATATTAACAGGAGGAGCGTGTCATGTTCTACAAGATGAATGACCTTCACAGAGATTCAAACCATGCATCTTTTTTCCTTTATATGCCTACTTTCAATTGATTGCTTGAGGAGTGTGTAGTAATACCATATTGACTCCATTATTACAGCCTTCAATATTATTTTCCAAACCATGTAAGTTGGTTGTATATACAGTTGTATATACTGATTAGGTTTAGTCACCACACAGGTTTTTTACGTTTTGGTTTGTTTGGTTTTCTGTTGGGTGTTTTGTTTCATTTTGTTTGACTTTTAGACAAGGAACAGATATATTTCTTGATTTAATTCAGATAAGCATCTGCTATACAGATAAGTAGAGTTCTACTCCAGAGTTATGAGAATGCATATTGTGAAGACAAAGAAAAGACCTTTGGTGGGTAGCATGCACCAAATTGGATCCAAAAGTTGATAAAATTGCAAAACATATTTTTCTTATTGCTGGAAAGTAGATTTTAACCTCAGCTACCTTAAAATGTCAATCTTTGTCATATACTTTCAAAGGAAATATGTTTTTATAAATAAATATAAACATGTTTTAGCATTGTATTTTATATAAGCAGATATATAGTCACTTTATGTAAGAATATTTGAGCTATTTTTATGCATAGATTTTTGTGATAAAACATTAGTAATGCGCAAACATACACTGAAGAAATTCCAGTAACAACAGAAAAGCTGTGAAGAAGAATGGGCATTGTCTATTAATGAGGTCCACTTCGACTCAGTCACATTTGTTTTGGCAAAAATTTGTCAAGTTTGTGTTAGATGCCAAGCACTTCTCTCTTTCTGAGACAGGCATCTTGAGAATTCACACTGTTCTATTAACATTTCATTTCTGTGGGTATTTGTGTGTGCAAGCATGAAGATTGTGCACTAGCGTTTGGAGGTCAGAGTTGTCATTGGTTATCTTCTCTTCTGTTGCTCCCACTTTATGGTTTGAGAAAAGGCAGCTCTGTGGACATGGAGTTCCTATTGGCTGGCCAGTGAGCCTCCAAGATTTCTCTCCTGTGGAATCTCTCAGTGCCATGATTACTGGCTCACACAGTCACACTCCCTTTTTACATGGGTACTGGTGATCCAAACTCAGGTCCTTGTGCATGAGCTGCCAGCACATTACCAACTAAGCCATCTGATATCCCCTTTAATAATGTTAAAGTCAACCATCTGGTGGATAGAATCAAAGGTCTTTTCACTCACTTTATTTTGTAGCTGGGATTGTGATCCATGCAATTAGAAAGGAGTAAAAAGAATCAGTGCCTTGAAGTCGTTCATTTACCTGAGCTGCAATGGTCTGCTTGCCTTCTTCCCATACAAGGGTAATTTTGCTCACATCACCATCATTACTCTCCCTGAAGTCCATTTTCATCAATTTATCTTACATAGCTATGTTTTTATTTAGATTGTAAATATATTATTAAATGAAAGCTATTCCTTAAAGATTTGAATGTTGTTATAACTTAATTTTTTTCTGGGATGTTAGAAACTATTTTATGATAAATTGTCATGTATCCAAGTATAGTGTTAAGCATAATAATATACTTGGTCATACAATAATAAATACAAAAATATTATTAAAACACCAAAGCAAAACAACAAGAACAAAATCAGTGTATTTTAAGGTTCACAACATTGACATGTCTTAAGTATGAATGGAATTTAGAAAGATGTTAAATTACTAAGTTTCTCTGCAGTTGTCCATCTTAATGGAATATGTGAAAAAAAATCTTTTTTTCTTTAGATCCCATGCCTTAACTATTTCATAATAAAATTGAAATAATTGATTTTATGTCATCTGTTCAAGACTGATTTCAAAATGATATAGACAAAAAGATTCTTCAAATCAAAGAAGTATTTGCACTCTATTCTAACAAGATGCAATGCTCTAACACTAAGGGATATCTTCACAGGGTATCAATCTTAACTGTGAATGGAATAGCAAGTTGAGGCAGGACCAAGCCCCACCCCCTCTATCAAGGCTGAGAAAGGTATCTCATGTTTGGAAAAGGGCTCCAGGAAGCCAGTTCATGCCCATCTGAGAAGTGGATGGTAGGTTGGGGGAGGGAAAGAATAAAGAGGGAGGAATAACTGAGGCTAGTATACAAAATTTAAAAAAAAATTAATTAAAAAAGAGTGAATGGGTAAACTTTGAGGAATCTCTGTATCTGTAAAGGCAAGATATACTTCTTGTTTTTAGTTGAACTATAAATTCATGTGTATTAGGAATAAATATGAACAAGAAATGAAAGCAAATTAGTTCAACTTCAAATCATTTTAAAATCTGCCATTGATCACTGGGATTGAGAACTGGCAGAGAAGAACAAAAAGTGTCCTTAGAAAAATTTTACCATGTCACAACAAAGAAAGATTTCTTTAGAAAATAAAGAGAAATAGAAATTTAAATAGATGTGTTATCAAAATTCAAAATTAGAAACTAAATAAACAACAATAAATTGAAATTGGCTTAAGGACACTATGAAGTTCTCAGTTAGAATTTTAAACTATGAACTGTAAGTCATGATATAAACATCATTATCCAGGTTTTATTTGTAGGCCCTCTTCTATTCTTGTCATATCAAGAAATGATTGTGTTTATACTAGTATTCTTGAGAATTAATAATAAAGAATACATTTAGAATAAAAGAAAAAGCTAAACAGAACAATATGATATACTAGATGACACACAGAGATGGAATGAGAGTGAAGATTAAGCTAAAGAAATCAGTTGATAACAGATATGTGTAATATTTTCATATACAAACAAATTAAATTTCTCAATGATAATAAAGTCCTTTGATTGGATAATTTTTAATTAGATTTCATCTACAAGAAGCATGTCTAAATGGTTGGAGGCACAGATAAAAAGGTTTCTTACATAAATGATCTATCATAAGCAACTAAATTCTTCTATAGTTGTCCTTTCAAAGGAGACATCGAAGCAAAATGTATCACTAGAGATGAAGAATAAAGGTTACATAGTATGAAAGAATCAGTTCTGCATGTAACACTTTAAAGTTCATAGCTACACAGTTTTAAAGCAAATATTAGGAGAGTCTGAAAGAAAATTACAAGTATCTCATCATAAATGAAACCGCACTAATTTCTGTACTCAGATCTGATGCTATATCAGATATATGAATAAACTTGTACTGAAAACTGTGCCACAGAATGTAATCTACCTGGCTCCTGAGAGTAAAAATCCCAGATTTCAAGTGTATGCTGACTTATGGTGTACATTTGGCCAATTTGGCTGACTTCGACTTATGACTACTAGGATACCATTAACCCAGAAGTGAGAAAGTCCCCACTTTCCCAGAAAAGACAGTCTGAGTTGCTAAATACAGTGAGAAATATCTAAAAGATTAGTAAATTGGAGAGTAAGCAATAAGAGTTTATAGCCCCCACTACTAAGTAAAATATACCTTGTTATATTAACAAACATTTACCACTTGTCTATGTTTGGCAAAACATGGATGGAAACCAAGCAAAATGTTTTAATAACAATTAAGCAAGTCTTCATACTTTTTAAAAAATCTTTATGTGATCCAAAATCAATAAACCACTGATTAAGAATTTATCACAAAGCTTAAAATGTTTTTGTAAATATTCATGAAAATAATATGTTAATATATGTAGAGCATATTAATAACAAGCAATATATAAAAATGGAAATCTATCATTATCTGTACATATTAAAAATGAGAATGTTGATACTCAATGGGGTAAGAGTATTTCAAGGAGTTAAAAAAGGAAAACAAATCAGTGATTATAAAATTATAGTACAAAGATCAAACAGTATAAGTATTCACAAAGAAAAATTAAGTAGAGTAGTATTGACAAAGCACTGACAGCTGTGGGTGAGGGAGATCAAAGGGAAATGTTGTATTTGATAGCCTCACAGATCATTTGATACATCATGACATTGTCACTCTGCAGAATTCTTTGGCCAATGCATTGTATCACTTTAGAGCAAATGTTTAACCCGTTGGATAAAGAAACATGCTCTCCTTAGTGTGAACTAAGCATTGTTTATAGAGCAACCTCTGAGCCTACACAGGTCCTAGAGTGTGGGCCCTATGGTGAGTTAGGCAACTATAAATTGTCGCATAATAGGTTTTGGAAATGCAATTCCTCATTGCAAGTCACAGAGTAGGATTTTTGTTTTTCATCTTCTATGTTATTTTTCTTCCTTTACATCCTTTCCCTTTCTTTTCTTTTCTTACTTTTATTAAACAATAAAATTTTGTTTTTAATTGAACTGATTGACGTAAAGATGATCCAGGGCAAGGATGGTGGAACATTCAGTAAAAGTACAAGCTGTGCAAAAACTAGGACCAAATTCTTTGTGTGAGTGCGATGGTGAATGTTTTAAACATATTTTTGTAATGTTCAAGTCTAGGATTAGGAGGCCAAAAATTAATTATTCCAAAATAAATTCCAGATGGATACAGTTGAAAGTAAGAGATAAAAGCCTTAAGATGTTGGGAGAAAAATAAGTGAACAGGCTAAAGAATACTGACTTTATAATCATAGAGCTTATTATCAAGACTACTGTAATTGGAATGTAAATGACTTGCCTGTCATACACTAGGCCAAAAGATTAATCTCTAAACCTGCCAAAAATTTCTATGAACAATTTTTTTAATTTTAATTTTTTTAATTTTATTTTTTTAAAAAGAAAACAAACTATCTTTTTTTGTTAAATATACCAATCCAAGTTCTTACTACCTCCCCTCCTGCCATCACATTCACTTACCCCCATCCCCACTCCCCATCCACTCCTCAGAGAGGGTAATGCACACTGCTTTGGTGAAGGTCCAAGACCCTCCCTACTACATCTAAGCTGAGAAAAGTATCTATCCAAAGAGAATAGGTTCCCAAAAAGCCAGTACAAGCAGTAGGGATAAATCCTGGTGCCACTGCTAGTGGCCATGAAACTGTCAGTCACATTCAGGGGGACTAGTTTGGCCCTATGCTTGTTCCATCCCATTCCAGCTGGAGTTGGTGAGGTCCCATTCGTTCGGGTACACTGTTTCAGTGGGTATACCCATAGTCAAGATGGAGGAAGGACAGAGATGAGAGCAAGGAAAGAGATATCTTGATTGAGGGAGTCATTAAGGGGCTAACAAGCAACCGGGCACTAGGGAAATTCCCAAGAATCCACAAGGATGCCCCAGCTAAGACCCTAAGTAATATAGGAGAGGATACCTGAAATGGCCTTGCCCTTCAATCATACCGATGAATATCTTAAATGTCACCATAGAATGTTCATCTAGCAACTGATGGTCCAGGGAACCGCATCTGAGCCCTGGACTGAGCTCCCAAAGTACAGGTGGAGAGTGGGAGGAGTGAGAAGATGAGCAATGAGGATGGAATTCTCATCCCCTCCTTTTTAACACATATAAAAATATACAGACCCCCAAAAAACTGTAATCCTAGACCTCGTATATGGAGAAGGCAGGCAAAACAAGAGAAACACTTGGGAGTTGGCAGGCCAGCTAGTCTAGAGTACTAGTCCCAGCAGAAACAAGAGGGATCCTATCTCAACAAG
Organism: Bramus lutescens; assembly: GCA_001685075.1. NCBI lineage: Eukaryota > Metazoa > Chordata > Mammalia > Rodentia > Cricetidae > Bramus > Bramus lutescens. Next base: position 133,049 of record LOEQ01003006.1, on the reverse strand, counting down.
GCAGAAGGTTAGAGTCACCCAGGGAAACTGATCTCAACCTTCCATTGCAGGCTATGGAAGTAATACACGCGTGCACAGGGTACAGAAATAAATACAATAAAAACTGACGATTATTCAAACAATTGTAACCAGGGAGAATGCTGAGAGATATATTTTGTTAGGTTCTCACTTAAATGCAAGAATTTTGAAATAAATATACATATATATATATATATATATATATANATGGGAGGAGGGGAGGAGGTGGAAATTTTTAATAAAAAAAAATAAAATAAAATAGGAGGAAACAGCTCTCAGTCTCATTCTGAGGTTTCCTGGAGCCAGGATTGTCATTTTTGGACTGAGGTCGAGGTAAGAGCCAGTGACTGACTATTTTGCTTTTCTGACCTTCAGGTTCAATCCCAATTTGTCTCTCTAAGATTTTATTAACCATGCTTCATCAGCCACTAAGGAAGAAAATGGCTCACAAACTGGCTTACTGGCCAAACAGATGGAGACATTTTCTGACATGAGATTTCTCTTCCCAGATACCTCTACTTTGTGTCAAGATGATGGAAAAAAAAAAAAACTGAACCATAAGACCCAACTTCTAAATTATAAATCAATTCCCCAGTAGTTGTATAAATAGCATGATACATTTAAACATAGTAACAACTTTCAGTTATAAAAAAATTCACTGCTTAACCAGGTAGTGGTGGCACATCCTTCAATCCTACCATTCGGGAGCCAGAAGCAGGTGGATCTCTTTGAGTTTGAGGCAAACCTGGTCTAAGAAGTGAGTTCTAGGACAGTCTTCAAAGCTACGCAGAGAAACCCTGTCTTAAATAAAAGAAACACAACACATAACAAAAAATTCATTTTTTAATATTTTATAATTCCATCACTATTCTTTTTTTGGTATTTAAGAAACTTTATTCATGTTTTAAATTTTAAACATTTTCATTAAAATATAACTATATCCTTTCCCAGTTCCCTTACCATCCAACAGCTCCTCCAAAGTCCCCTTCCTTCAATCCTTTCCATGTCCCTCTTTGCATTCAAGATGTGATGGAGGAGGGTCATCTGTCTATGTGTTACTTTCATTGGTTAATAAAG